>NQII01000889.1:226095-322408 GCA_002778355.1 Clitarchus hookeri | reverse complement strand
AAATACTCCCTCTGCCCCCCGTGGTATATCTCCTTTTCCCCTATTTTGCTGCGGAAGCAGCCCTTGTCCCACACGCGGCGAACTACCACTCAACCTCTCGCCCCCTCTTCGCCTGTTAAGCCAATATTTCACAACAACTGGCAGACTCATATGTAGTTTAACTTTATTTCTGCATGCCACAACGAAAAATGTTCTCATCAATCCTTTCTCCCTAGCGGGGGATAAAAAAAAATAGCCCGAGGCAAAAAAAAAAAGAGTCTGAAGCCCTCGGGACGAAACGATTCCAAGTATCATGCCGTCCTATATTTTATCAGGATTCCGAGACTGTTTTATGACTCAAAGTCTACGTCAAAAAATGCCGTCACATTTTTTAATGTTAACGATCTTTTTTCTTAAGACGCGTGTTATAGACGCGTCGTGGAGAATTCCTGCTGCGTGTTTACTGCTAAGTTGGGCGACANCACAACGAAAAATGTTCTCATCAATCCTTTCTCCCTAGCGGGGGATAAAAAAAAATAGCCCGAGGCAAAAAAAAAAGAGTCTGAAGCCCTCGGGACGAAACGATTCCAAGTATCATGCCGTCCTATATTTTATCAGGATTCCGAGACTGTTTTATGACTCAAAGTCTACGTCAAAAAATGCCGTCACATTTTTTAATGTTAACGATTTTTTTTCTTAAGACGCGTGTTATAGACGCGTCGTGGAGAATTCCTGCTGCGTGTTTACTGCTAAGTTGGGCGACAACTTTCAATAAGAGTACTGATTAACTTATTGCAGGGGATTGTAACTTAAAACTTACCAAACAGATGGTGGTTTAGTTCGTAGTTCAGGTTCGTGAACACATAAATAACTACAATTAAAGTAGATAGTTATATATCAATTTATTAAGATTTAGGTTACATGTGAAACAATTTTTATGTTTAATATTTATTATAGTAAAAATTTGATCACGAAATTTTTAATATTTTTTTTTATTAAGTTCGAATGAGTTACAATATTCATTCACAAATTTGGAAAAAAAACCTGCTATCTAGCATCGCCCTAACTCTATATTATTTTTTAACAGTTTTTTACAATCCCGTAATCCTCAACGTATTGAGCGTTTATTTAAGTAGCACATGCCGTTGAGGCATACGTTAAATTTTAGTTTCCATGTTATNATCCTCAACGTATTGAGCGTTTATTTAAGTAGCACATGCCGTTGAGGCATACGTTAAATTTTAGTTTCCATGTTATACCCTTAACAGGTCCATCTTCTTCCTCCCAGTAATTAACCACGGGACTGCCAGCAAGAAATACTTAATAACAAATCATAAAGAGGAAAGATTAACTGCGTCTGCTTCGCAGGGGCTGTCAAACCGCTTTAATGAAGTGCAAAGAGAACTTACGGATGCCAATAGATAGTATCAGCAAAGCAATTACCCGTGTAATTCTTCTGGGATTGTAAGCTTGGCGCGCAAGTGGTATTGAGTGCAAGGAGCTTAGGCAACCGACGTTACAGCCATAAAAGACGAAAGATGAAAGCGCCTCAAGCTCGGTAATATTTCTTCGTCGCGGTCTGTTTAATGCCCTGCTCAGAGCTAAAGCAGCACTCGAGAGAGGAGGTTGATTGAAACGACAAAGGAACTTGTTGAACGAGCGTGTCAGGCGGTGGTGCGAGGTATTTCTCCCGCCAGATAGTACGAACAAAAACCCCAAGGAAAACACCTTTAATTATGATCCGTGAATACGACTTGCTGTTTTCATTATTCATATCTCCTGTGGTACTCAACCCGTTCGGTCACGCATCAATTTACAAGTTAAAGTGTTGGAATCACAAAATTTTTTTTTGGCATGCGCTGTTCTTGCGTTTAGAGATTTTTCTTACAACCCAGCGAATAACGTGAAGCGTATATTTAGTCTAATTCCTGTTTCTTCACACTTTTTGAATGCAAGCTTTGAAAAATCACCTCATATATGACGTGCTTGGTTGTTTCTTACATATGCCAAGTATCACAAGCGTTTTATACTTGTATTAACATTAAAGTACATCATTTTTTGTTAAATTCAAGTTTTAACTTGTTCTTTATCTATGTCATTTATGATAAGAAATAATTTTTATGCAAAACGTTGTTATACTGAATTCGCTCGAATGCTGTGCGTGGTCCCTCTAGTGTGAATTTTTTTTTTTTACTGTTTAGGCTTTGTTTGCATGAGAAGGAGTAATATTCTGGAAGTAGATCTTTAGCGAAACTACAGAAAAAGTGGACGTAACCATGAATGGGCTATATTATGCATAAAGGCACTGAACATCCATNTCTTTAGCGAAACTACAGAAAAAGTGGACGTAACCATGAATGGGCTATATTATGCATAAAGGCACTGAACATCCATGTCGAATATATGTAGAACATTCTACATATCAGATTTACCCAAAAGGAAGAACTGCAAATTACCGGTCAGTGATGCCTTGTTGTGTACAATACTGGTCATAAGTATCGTTAATTTAAAACGTGTCCACGTTCACGGGTAATGTTACCATATTCTTTTAAACTAATATAGTTAATTCAATGTTACGTCCTGCTTTTCTGAAACCCTGCTAACATCCTACCTTCGCACTATTCATCCACCTCATGCAGACAAAGATTAACTAAGTTTGGAAAATTACGCACACCACAGGAACNACAGCTTAACTAAGTTTGGAAAATTACGCACACCACAGGAACAACGCAAGGCATTTGTGCGCTCTCAGTTCAATAATATTCTGCAAAAGAACTACTTCTTACTAGACATTTCCAAACGTATAGGCAGTTCACGGTAAAACGAGCACTTATGAGGCATTGGTTACTTTTCCCTTTCAGCTTTTATTTTGTCCTTTAGCCATATTTTTAAATAAATAATTATATTTAATTAAAAACACAGTGTGTATATTCCACCGCCTCGGAAATTAACGCCTCGCAATCTGNTCTTTAGCGAAACTACAGAAAAAGTGGACGTAACCATGAATGGGCTATATTATGCATAAAGGCACTGAACATCCATTTCGAATATATGTAGAACATTCTACATATCAGATTTACCCAAAAGGAAGAACTGCAAATTACCGGTCAGTGATGCCTTGTTGTGTACAATACTGGTCATAAGTATCGTTAATTTAAAACGTGTCCACGTTCACGGGCAATGTTACCATATTCTTTTAAACTAATATAGTTAATTCAATGTTACGTCCTGCTTTTCTGAAACCCTGCTAACATCCTACCTTCGCACTATTCATCCACCTCATGCAGACAAAGATTAACTAAGTTTGGAAAATTACGCACACCACAGGAACAACGCAAGGCATTTGTGCGCTCTCAGTTTAATAATATTCTGCAAAAGAACTACTTCTTACTAGACATTTCTAAACGTATAGGCAGTTCACGGTAAAACGAGCACTTATGAGGCATTGGTTACTTTTTCCTTTCAGCTTTTATTTTGTCCTTTAGCCATATTTTAAAATAAATAATTATATTTAATTAAAAACACAGTGTGTATATTCCACCGCCTCGGAAATTAACGCCTCGCAATCTGNTAAATAAATAATTATATTTAATTAAAAACACAGTGTGTATATTCCACCGCCTCGGAAATTAACGCCTCGCAATCTGCGTTATCGATGTTTAGATAGTACCGACAACCCACTTGATTGCTGTCTTTATATTAACAGTCTAGATGAGCTGTGGCTACAGAAACTCGGTTACAACAACTACATACATTTCTCAGTGCGCAAGGTAGACGACCGCTTTGATCCTTTTATTTTCACGTTAATTCATAATTCATGGTTTAGCAAACTAGAAACGTTTTGATGCGTGCTGTACTCAGTCCGGCCAAGAACTTGTTTCGTTGTCACAACCGATAAGCTGTAGTCTTTGCGGTTGGTGATCGGTTGTACGAACAATGCTTGGTGATCGGTGATGTGAACCAATCATAACGAAGCGCAAAGGCATGGTTTGGGAATGGGCTACCCACAGGGAAGACGATTGAGCACTGAGCCTCACTGAGTACAGTAACGGTCGAATAAAAGCTTCCTGTGTAACATGTTGACGATTGTCTACAATATAGTAAAGTGAGCACTTTTCGAGGCCCTGCTAAACTTTTCATTTCAGCCAATTTATATTTTTTCCGCCACTTGTTAATATAAACATTGCCATGTGACTAATAAACACAGTGTATATATTCCATCACTCTCGAAATTTAACATACGAGGCTGCAATAAAACACATTTATTGGTTGTTAACGCATGTTGGGAGGGCCTTAAAAAGTGCTCACTTTACCGTGAATAGCCTACAGGCATGATAGGGATTAATGACCGTTTCTTCAATATACGGTAACCTAGGGTAGTAGGTGAACACAAGAGGGTCGTTCTCCACACGCGCATGCGCAGTAGACAATGACTGTCCACGGACGCTCGTGTCACCAGGAGCCTTTCTTGCATCGAGATCTCGTTCGGGGGATGAGCGGGATGGGACGCCAGCTCCCCCACAACGGGCAGGACGCCTCCACAGGAGAGGAATCAATCAACGTCTCCCATGGTTGGCACAGGGGGGGGGGCCCTTCTCGCCTCCTCCGAGCCACAACAAGGAAGATAAGGGGGTGGGNGGTTGGCACAGGGGGGGGGGCCCTTCTCGCCTCCTCCGAGCCACAACAAGGAAGAGAAAGGGGTGGGGTGATACTGCCGCGAAAGCCTGTTAATCGGAGCCGCCGTATACAATATGCGGCCGCAAGGGGGCTCGGTGAGTAAGCGACGCGCGTACATCACTGTCAAAACATCCGCGCGCCAACAAAAACAAGCATGGAATTTCGCGGGGAATTTTTGAAGTCCTGCGGTTGAAGAGCTAGTAGAAGGGGTTCGGCCGTCGCTTGTGTATGTTTTTATAAAGCGCCTGGGGAGGGAGTGATGTGTGAACTTGGCGTCTTCGAAGGGGAAGAGCTCAAGTCCATTACGACGCGAGAATAAATGAAGTGTCGAAGTCGGAGTTGTGGTTAAGGAAGAGGGACACCTGAGAATTGCATCAGATAACTGCGTTTTTTTTTTGCCAAAGCGTGTTACTAACTGTGCGGGGTATATCAACTTATAATGGAAGTATTTAACACTTAACAACACTATGACCTAGTTAAACTCGGGTTACACTAAAAATTTAAATTTCTCTGCCGATGAAAACGAAATTAGCACCAACGTAGTTTCATTGCTTCCTTAATGATGGTCAGTAACTTGAAAGAATTTTGCTTCCCATAAACAATAATTCTCGTAAATAAAAATTCAAAAGAACAATATAGCATTCATCACATATTACAAATTAAATTATATTTTATTGGCAGATTAGCTACTTGGTATTCCACTGACAGCCANATATTAGCTACTTGGTATTCCACTGACAGCCAGCCAGTTATAAACTTTGTTCAGTGCAGTAAGCTTGCCACGTGTGGCACTAACCCATAGGAAGGTGGTAAATGGGAGANAAACGAAATTAGCACCAACGTAGTTTCATTGCTTCCTTAATGATGGTCAGTAACTTGAAAGAATTTTGCTTCCCATTAACAATAATTCTCGTAAATAAAAATTCAAAAGAACAATATAGCATTCATCACATATTACAAATTAAATTATATTTNATTCTCGTAAATAAAAATTCAAAAGAACAATATAGCATTCATCACATATTACAAATTAAATTATATTTTATTGGCAGATTAGCTACTTGGTATTCCACTGACAGCCAGACAGTTATAAACTTTGTTCAGTGCAGTAAGCTTGCCACGTGTGGCACTAACCCATAGGAAGGTGGTAAATGGGAGAGCAGAAATCAGCAGAAATAGCGTTTCTATAAAAAATATCAGTGATACAATTATGACTTACCTCAATGCCAATAAAAGTGTACAGAGTGCAACATTTTGACAATCTGATTTAAGGAATGAGTTATATAATTGGAAAAATAAAAATAAATAATAAACTATTTTTTTAGAGTCGAATCGAGAAAAAGTCAACTGCTTCAGCTGTTTTCGATTTAAAAGTTATTGTTTATTTTGTCGCAATGAAGAAAGAAATTAAGAGTGAAAATTGAAGGTTTTTTATTTTAAATGTGGCAGCAATAAAATAAATTTAGAATTTTTCAAATTCTAACGTTTCACAATCTTTAAATACTGTCGAATTTGTTACTTTACTTGGCAAGCATATGCCAGTGCTAGATGCAGTTTGCCCGCCACCACGCTGGTTATAGTTACGGACAGGAGAATTTCACGTTTAAAATGACCTGTAAACTAGACTTTACAACAAATTACTTAAGAATACAGAGGCGAAATCGCTGCTTATACCACGAACTCCAGACGCATACGCTACGAAAATGGCGTCACTAGCCAGCAACATCCCGGAACGCTGTCCGCCAATCAGCACCTGCTATCCTACCTGAGAGGAGGCACCTCACCCAATAGGGAATCTTTCGCAGCACGCAGTAGCCAATCAGACTCAAGGGCCAGTTCCAAGAGCCTCGAGAACCCAATCAGATCAAAAAGAGCCGACATGGAATTTCGTCTCTGTATACTTACTTACTCTATACGCATTTGTGTCTAACCTAATTTAAAAAAAAAATATATGGAGTATTTAAGTGACACTATTTTTTTGAGGTTAGAATTAAAAGTCGATATTTAGTTGCCTATTCAAAAATTTGGGTTACTTAAGCATAAACGTCGTTGTTGAAAATTGTCAAATTCAACAAAAATCGTTGTAAGTGGCCCTCTGTTTACAATATGTATTCTTCCGTACAACAGTGTTTTAAACTATAGTGTCAGTGCTGTATCCTTTCCGAACAGATAGTTGAATTAAAAACCTATCAACGCTTAAAATTCTGAGAAAGCGGAACACACACAAAGCCGTCGCTACGCTTCCTTATAGCCACATGTAGCCTTAGGCGTTTAGTAGTGTTTACCTCGGNAGCCGACATGGAATTTCGTCTCTGTATACTTACTTACTCTATACGCATTTGTGTCTAACCTAATTTAAAAAAAAAATATATGGAGTATTTAAGTGACACTATTTTTTTGAGGTTAGAATTAAAAGTCGATATTTGGTTGCCTATTCAAAAATTTGGGTTACTTAAGCATAAACGTCGTTGTTGAAAATTGTCAAACTCAACAAAAATCGTTGTAAGTGGCCCTCTGTTTACAATATTTATTCTTCCGTACAACAGTGTTTTAAACTATAGTGTCAGTGCTGTATCCTTTCCGAACAGATAGTTGAATTAAAAACCTATCAACGCTTAAAATTCTGAGAAAGCAGAACACACACAAAGCCGTCGCTACGCTTCCTTATAGCCACATGTAGCCTTAGGCGTTTAGTAGTGTTTACCTCGGNAGAACACACACAAAGCCGTCGCTACGCTTCCTTATAGCCACATGTAGCCTTAGGCGTTTAGTAGTGTTTACCTCGGATTTCCCTTACGTAAGCTGTGCATCGGCGAAAAATTGATAAATCCAAGATGGTGGGTCCTGGCGCTCCTTAAACGTAAAGCCCCTGTCACACTGTCAAATTTTCGCATTCAACTATATTTGATAATAAAATTTNCCTGGCGCTCCTTAAACGTAAAGCCCCTGTCACACTGTCAAATTTTCGCATTCAACTATATTTGATAATAAAATTTAAAGACAAAATACGGCCATCAAATTTTGTCTTCCAACAAATGTTATCAAATAATCAATCTTGAATGTTTTTGATAATGTGTCACACCGTAAAAGTTTTTTTTAATGAGAGAATCTAATTTGAATTATTATTTAAAAATAATTTTTATAGTGAGCTATTGCTTTTGTTTTCCCATGAAGTCAGTTACAGGAAGAAATGTGAGGAATGTTGTAATTTATTTACTCTTCTTTACTAAATTCAAATTTTATTACCAGAAATGTTTTCTGCACAATTAAACTAAATATGCTTCGGAGTTCATAATATGATGTGCAATATTCACTCTTAAAAAAGCGTTCATGCCCAGACAGCCTATACATAAATTAATTATCTCCATAGCCTACTTGGTTTCCAGCAATTGTTCGTTATTTTAAATTTTCTTGACGTTCATTTTTGTCGTGCACGATTCTGATTGGCTGAGACCGTCAAACAACAAAAGAAATTTTAGAACCGGCACAATCTTCAAACGTNCCCCCCCCCCCTGGTCATCAACAACACGCGGTCGTAATGGATTCCTGTGCTGGGGCTCGCGATGTTTGATGCCGTGGCTAGCGACAAGTGTCTGTATTTTTTTTTACACTTCCTACTGGAAAGTTTACACACTTTTAACTTGAATCAGGGAGAATCGAGCCAAATCAGAGAAAACATTAATAATTCAGCAACTGATAAACAGTGCCCGAAAACTAATTAATAAAGTGGTGGAATTTAACTGATTTATTTGTGATTTCCCACTGAGGGCCAAGAATGTCACTGCTATAAATCACTTGTTCCCAGTTAATTAGCTTGATTCGTCGGTCAGCAGTGGCTAATCAACTGACTTTCATTGCACGTTACTGGTTCAGGTTTAGAGTGCAGGTCGGCATATTATTTCTTTGTTATTTATACTCGCTGTATGAGTATAAAATATATATTTAAAAAAATAGTTGTTATTGAAACCTGCTATCTGAAGGAATATTAAGATTTTAAGATCACCCACCCTCTCTGTATACCTGAGTGTGTAATGTATGATCCCTAGAAACTTTTCCTCCAGTGCCTCTCGCAGCTAGAGAATTGGTACGGCCATATCAAAGTAACCCCCATGCCATTTTGTTTGCGTGTACTTATCCGCTCTGTCGTAGCATCACCCTTTCTTAATTCATCTGTAGCGATTTCCAGAAAACGAACACTTTTCAAATGGCAACAGGCTTGCAGAATTGGAAAAGAAAAAAATTGCNATCTGTAGCGATTTCCAGAAAACGAACACTTTTCAAATGGCAACAGGCTTGCAGAATTGGAAAAGAAAAAAATTGCAGTTAATGCGATTGTAGAATTTGAGGTGGCGTCGTTGCCACCTGTATCCATCGCTTCGCTAGCGACTGGTCGGTTGATCCCTGTCGGGGGTTGGCAAACAAGCCAGTCTGGACCGCAGAAGAGGCGTGTGTGTGTGCGCGTGCGCGCCGGGGGTTGGTTTGACGTGACGGGCGTTAGTCTGGTGTCACGAGCTTAATGCATGTTGACAGCGCCAATTACTGCCGTGCCCCTGACTCATGGCGCACCCCCCTTCCTCCTCGCCCAACCCTTGTGATACCCAGGGCGCCCGCTCGCGGTCAGCCAGTCATCACGGGGCTGACACGCAGCGCTGCTGGGGGTGAGTTGGGGTGTGCGGGGTTGTACCCGCAATCACTCTCCCCTTCCAGGCGGTGATCGCCGTTCTGTGTTCGAACCCGCCGGGCCGAAGTCAACGACCCGCTGCTAGGGCTGTGGGATATGGCGACATATAGATCAGGAAACAATATTTCTGAAATATCACAGTGCAGAGGAATATACTGCATATCGAGATATTAACAATGTGCGATGTTAGTAGTATATTCTATTCGCTGTTTCTTCACCCTTTTTGAATCTAACCTTTGAAAAATCCTTTCATGTTCGACTTTTTTGATATTTCCTAAATATTTAATGCATCACAAGTGTTTTGTACGTCTGTTAGCATTAAAGAATTTTATTTCTTGTTAAACAAAACCTTTACTGATATTTTAATTATAAATTATTATATTCGATGTATAACTAATATGAAAAAGTACCAGAGAGAAAACAGGTGTATTGGTAATGCCAAGTAAGAAATAGTTCTTATGCAAATTATTATTAAAGTGAATGCGCACGAAAATGGTTCGTTGTCATTTGATGTAGCTTTCTCGACTCGGTTAAACTTTGTTTGCATGAGGCGGAATTATATCCTGGAAGTAGAACTTTAACATGTCTTCAGAAAAGTTGGAAGCAACCATGAGCGGACTATATGCGATATCGCCAATATTTGCGATATCAAAATGATCAATATTTGAGATATAAGTACCACGTGTTTCTAAAACATGGGGACAAACTTCGGCAGGCAATAACTTACGAAAAAAGACGAAAATGTACTTACAACTTATCTCCTAAACTAATTATTAAAGTAGTTATGCGTCCCAAAATTTTACTTTTATAATGCGTTTAGTTGAAAATATCAGAAACCACTTGTGATTAAACAACAAATCATTGAATGGTGTTTTGTATAAAGAAGATCTTACACCTCTAGAAACGTGGTCTGTAATATCATATTCCTTTCTTTTGGAAATGGCTGTTGGCACTCTATGTTTGCATCAAACTTCGTAACACNATCTGTAGCGATTTCCAGAAAACGAACACTTTTCAAATGGCAACAGGCTTGCAGAATTGGAAAAGAAAAAAATTGCGGTTAATGCGATTGTAGAATTTGAGGTGGCGTCGTTGCCACCTGTATCCATCGCTTCGCTGGCGACTGGTCGGTTGATCCCTGTCGGGGGTTGGCAAACAAGCCAGTCTGGACAGCAGAAGAGGCGTGTGTGTGTGTGCGCGTGCGCGCCGGGGGTTGGTTTGACGTGACGGGCGTTAGTCTGGTGTCACGAGCTTAATGCATGTTGACAGCGCCAATTACTGCCGTGCCCCTGACTCATGGCGCACCCCCCTTCCTCCTCGCCCAACCCTTGTGATACCCAGGGCGCCCGCTCGCGGTCAGCCAGTCATCACGGGGCTGACACGCAGCGCTGCTGGGGGTGAGTTGGGGTGTGCGGGGTTGTACCCGCAATCACTCTCCCCTTCCAGGCGGTGATCGCCGTTCTGTGTTCGAACCCGCCGGGCCGAAGTCAACGACCCGCTGCTAGGGCTGTGGGATATGGCGACATATAGATCAGGAAACAATATTTCTGAAATATCACAGTGCAGAGGAATATACTGCATATCGAGATATTAACAATGTGCGATGTTAGTAGTATATTCTATTCGCTGTTTCTTCACCCTTTTTGAATCTAACCTTTGAAAAATCCTTTCATGTTCGACTTTTTTGATATTTCCTAAATATTTAATGTATCACAAGTGTTTTGTACGTCTGTTAGCATTAAAGAATTTTATTTCTTGTTAAACAAAACCTTTACTGATATTTTAATTATAAATTATTATATTCGATGTATAACTAATATGAAAAAGTACCAGAGAGAAAACAGGTGTATTGGTAATGCCAAGTAAGAAATAGTTCTTATGCAAATTATTATTAAAGTGAATGCGCACGAAAATGGTTCGTTGTCATTTGATGTAGCTTTCTCGACTCGGTTAAACTTTGTTTGCATGAGGCGGAATTATATCCTGGAAGTAGAACTTTAACATGTCTTCAGAAAAGTTGGAAGCAACCATGAGCGGACTATATGCGATATCGCCAATATTTGCGATATCAAAATGATCAATATTTGAGATATAAGTACCACGTGTTTCTAAAACATGGGGACAAACTTCGGCAGGCAATAACTTACGAAAAAAGACGAAAATGTATGTACAACTTATCTCCTAAACTAATTATTAAAGTAGTTATGCGTCCCAAAATTTTACTTTTATAATGCGTTTAGTTGAAAATATCAGAAACCACTTGTGATTAAACAACAAATCATTGAATGGTGTTTTGTATAAAGAAGATCTTACACCTCTAGAAACATGGTCTGTAATATCATATTCCTTTCTTTTGGAAATGGCTGTTGGCACTCTATGTTTGCATCAAACTTCGTAACACNGTGGTCTGTAATATCATATTCCTTTCTTTTGGAAATGGCTGTTGGCACTCTATGTTTGCATCAAACTTCGTAACACCACGTTCTAAGAAATCTTTAAAGCCAGCCTGTGAATCAGCACGTCTAAATTAACAAAGACTGTCGTCTTGTCGGAACACTCTCAGGTGAACCGTTTGTAAGATAATACATGTTAAACAATCGAAACAGAACATGTGTTATAGCAGGTAGGCAAACACGATCCAGAGTAAGGCAATTTTAATGATACATTTTCAGGGGGATACAGCTCCCTTAGTAATAACTTGACGAGAAAAGTGGTACTTACGTTTTAGTGTTATATTTTCGTCAGGAATACACAGCTGAAGTTTTTCCCCGTGTTTTAGAAACACGTCGTGCAAGCACATCGATTCTCAATGCTTTCTGCGAGGGATATATCGCGCCGATGCCGATATGCTCAACGTGCTTCAAAACGATACTGGTTAAGTGAATGTCGTACAGCCCTACTCACCACCGGGAAACGGCAATCGCAAATATTCTACAAGATGGTCTTCACAGCACTCTTCCACAGAGTAGATGAAATACACAGCGACGAAATGTCGCGGAAGTTCCCTCGAGCGTATCCACTCTCTTATTTTCTGCGCTACAGGCGCTAGGAACGGGTCTTGTTTCTGATTGGCTAATGCACACTGTGAAAGGTTGTCTGTTGGCTGGGATGCTGTTTAGGTTAACCAGGCGTTGATTCGCGACGTTCGCTACGCGTCGCGGCGCCTGCATCTGAAGTCTGCAATATATGCGTCTGTTCAACCCCTGATTTTTTTTTTTAATTTTTTTTTTTATTCTACGTCTTGTGTGTTCATACGCAGACAATTTTCACTCGTCAAGTTAAGCAAGAAAATGCCAACTCACAATGAGCGTCTGTTAAGTAGGTGCACCCAATTCTCGCGAAAAGTGATACTTATCTCAGGTCCACTTCCACGATTTGATGGTTTTAACTGCTGCGTACCTACGCTGCCTCCAGCGAATCACAGACCTTCATTACTGGAGTGACCTAATTCTGATTGGCTGACAAGTCAAATACCAAAATTCCAACTTACAAAGACGCGCTGCCAATAACCAGAGGAGGTGCGGCGGTGGTGTAGTGGTCAGACTACTCGCCGCCCAGTCCAACCAAGGCGAAACGGGTTCGATTCCCGGCGAGGCCACTCCTGGATTTTCACACGTGGCAATCGTGCCGGAAAATGCCGCTGTTAGGCGAGTGTTTTCGGGGAAGTTTTCCTTTAGTTACTGAATTGAATGAAGAGATTTGGGCGGCTCTTAACATTGAGGTCTTGAGAGCCGACGAGGGTGAAGTGAGGTGGGTATGGCATGGAATGCAAGGGCGGGAGAACCGTAAGCTTCCCGAGAAAACCCGCCGACTAGCGACATCTTCCGGCACGATTCCAAGATGCAAAAATTTCGGAGCGACCCCGCCGGGAACAGAACCCAGTTCTCCTAGGTGGGAGTCGTGTAGTCTAACCACTACACCATCACGGTCCCGTTCAGACTGAAGTCATTAGTTTACTGGTTCCTTTGTTTGTGGCTACTCAATCTAATATTTTTTGAGTCATGTGAGATTCGGTCCTCCTTTTGTTGCCGGTGTTTTTTTTAATTTTTTTTTTTAAGTATTAGTTCACCAGGGCTTATCAAGTCAACTATTATTCTTCATAATAAAAAGCGTAATTTCTATAGTTGTTTTGTTTAAACTTCCACCAAATCAAGTAACTAATTAATTGGAGGCCTGTCTCTAAACTAAACTTTTCAGTTCCTCTTTAATTTAAGGTTGCAGATAAGAAAAATTTTGACGTTCACTGTACTTAGCGCTGGCACAGTTTTTGTTTCATTGTTACAACCAATGAGATGCAGGCTATACGTTCCACTATAGTGATATGAACCATTCTTGGTCTAGAGACGTTACACGGTTTACAAACCAGTTACTAAAAAGGTAGGTAACAGGATATATTAATAAATATAGGTCAAGTATAAAAGAATACCCCTAATTTGAAGGTCTTTAATATCAAAACCATTACCCCGTGCGATTTTTTTCAAAGGAGGTACATAAAGGATCGAGTGTTTCGTCTACCATTGCCAGCTAACATTGACGACCTCAAAACGAGAATTACGGACGCCATCCATTCCGTAACACCGGGCATGCTGTCAAGAGCGTGGAACGTGTTTGATTATCGCGTAGATGTAGTTCGGGCAGCTCGTGGTGGTCACATTAAACATTTATGAATGTATGATAAACAATCTTCACGGTTCCACGGTTCATTTGATTGGTCAATCATGGTATTCTTTTACATTCATCCTGTATATGGTGGTTGTTCGCCCACTTAATTCAGCAGTGTTTAGCCTATCAGCATAAAAAAAGTGTAAATAAATTATTAGTTCAAATTACGATTGTCGTTTCTTTAAACGAGTCGATATAATAACAAAGTGTCATATGCTGAATAAAAAAAAAAGAAGAGGAACAGAACAGTTTTGGACACGGTGTTTTTAAGTTCGTAGCACCTAGGCATTTGTTTTGNAAAAAAAAAAAGAAGAGGAACAGAACAGTTTTGGACACGGTGTTTTTAAGTTCGTAGCACCTAGGCATTTGTTTTGGAATTAATATTTTGTAAGTGTGTTACACTTATAGTTTTTGTGGAAACAATTAAACTATTTCTGATGATATTTGTTTAAGCAACAGTATGCTCTTAAGTAAGAACAGACCGCTGTGCTGTAGGAACTACTTGTAAAGTTGCAGATGTATTTATAGGCGAAACTACAACAAACAGGTATGCTTGCATGAAATTAACACTCTGAGCATTATGCCAGAGCCTAGTCCGAGCAACACTAGTATGACGATTTCTCTAATCTTGAAAACAGAATTCGCGTTGTTATGCTTCCGTTGCAATATTAACTTTAATATGATCTTAATATGAACACAAAATCACACAGTTTTAATGAAAGTGATGGACTGAATATCGAGTCACGGATGAAAATTCACTTGAAATTCTACAAAAATCACCTTTCCAACTTATTGACTGACAGTCTAAGTAGTGAGTCTTATCAGCATTTTAAACATGTCCAGTGTAATTCGGGCCAATATAACACTGGTAAGTGTAAATGTACACGCCAATTTACAGTAGTGGTGTTCCCGTAGTGGAGTTTATAGACGACTATCTTCTAGCTTTTTGTGAGTGCCAAGAAAACATGCACACGCCTCAAATAGCTAATATTGGGTCAACAATATTTGCATGGTGTCATTGGAGCCAACAATCCACTTGTTTACAGTCCCTATAATATAACAGTTTATAAGGTTTATGGGTATTTGCATTTTTTCTTACAGCCATATAGGATTTTTCTCACAGTAACGAACTCCAAACTGTAGCAGGCTCAACACTGCCGCGCGGCTCTCTTTCTCGTACGTAAATTTTCTGCTGGGGAAGGTTAAATAGCGAAGGAGAAAAAGATTGCCCGCTATCAGTGTCAAGAACGAAGAGATTTATTCAGGGTGATCCCCTCCCGGCTCGACCGCGGTAGCAAGATGGCGCGCCCACCCCTTCTGAAGAACACGGCCTGAAGTTTGTCACCGCCATCAACGAAGGTGGCCAAGGGGGATGACAGGAGAGGAAGAGTGGAAGGCGAAGACGGTGATAAAAGACCTTCGCGTCAAGTCAAACTTTCTGGAGGTGGGATGGATGTGTGTGTCGGTCATTAGGGGCTCCGCATGGGCCTCGTCATCCATCATCTACCGCCGCGTGTTGGGGGCGGCTAGCGTGTCCTCGGACAACCCTTTTCCTTCTACTAACCTTCACCGNCATTTCACCCTCCCCTCCTGCGTCAACATACTAGAAGCTGAGTGGCTGCGCGTTTAGACGTCAACTTCCACCCCCTCCCCCCCCAAAACTAACTGTGTTAGACTAGTCGAAAATTCAAATTGCCGTAGTTAATTTCTTTCTCCAGGAGTAATTGCACCCCGCGAGGATCAAGCTGGAACACCGATGGTTATCTCACGGACACTCTTTGACACGTAGGACCCACGAGTCGCCCGCGGCCAACGCGCAGACATTATCCGACCACGCCCTCTTCCGGTCACCGTCCTCGCCCAATTAACGATTTCATGGCCAGTCCGCGAGCGCTCGGACAAAGGATACCACTTAATCTCGGGTGGCAAGCGAGGCTTCACGATAGAGCGATTTACATTCACCCGGGGAAAATTCTTTACGGACGGGTAATGCCGACGACCGTAATTTCGTCGCCCGATGTGTGCGGCCCCGCACGTAAATCTCGTGGCGCTCTTATCGCGTCGTCGGAAGACTTCGGACGCTTTCGTCACTCGACAGCAATCACTCTTTTTTCCCCCCCATCAGGTGAAATTAAATAACAACGCCCCTGGCTTCGATTTCACGGTTGTCAGCAATTTGTTCTGAAATTGCTTTCACTGTAACAAATGTTACGTTTCTACACGTGTGTCCACATTGCCGAAATGCTAAGTTTTGGTGTACGTGTACATAATACTAAATAGTGGCAATTTGTCACTAGAAAAAATAATGTTTAGTAATTTTTTAGAACTTCGTCTGGTAGTTCTTGATTATGGCGTTGACCCAACAGTTTTTGAAGTGGTTGAAATCTCAACCAGTCGAAAAAAGAAGTGCAGCTAGTTTTCCGCGACAGACGGTAAATTTTTCGTCTCTACGGGGACTTCTCCGTTTGTTTGTTGAAGTATTTCCTTTCTCGACCTGTCCAGCAAAGTGCACGCGACGGCATAAACCACTATTAAGGTGATTCATTACTGTTGCCAAAACAGTGCTCTGTACTCCGTCCCATATTGCGTGATGATCGACTTAATATTTCTAGGGCAAGCAAAGAAATCGAATTTTTTGTAAATTTTTAATCATAAAATTTATTTGTAATTGTTAGTGAGTTGTGTTAGAAATTACAAAAAATTTATTCTGTTGAATTATTTTTATTTAAAATGTGTTATGTTATTGCATAGTTAAATTGTTAAAATTTGTATTATGTATTGCAATCACTTCCTGAACGTGTGATTTTTTTAAGCAAATATGACGTATTTTGGATAAATATGTGTTGGGATTACAAATGGGTTTTGTGAGAGTGAATAATTCACGGAAACTCTCCGTAAATTGGTCGACTAGTTTTTTTGTATTCCCTGTTTTAAAAAAAAGTTACAAAAAATTCGATTACTTCGCTAGTTCTGGATGCACACCTACATAGACGATATCATAGAATGTCTCCGATATGGTAGAAACATAACGCTAG
The DNA here is from genome assembly GCA_002778355.1 of Clitarchus hookeri. Classification (NCBI taxonomy): domain Eukaryota; kingdom Metazoa; phylum Arthropoda; class Insecta; order Phasmatodea; family Phasmatidae; genus Clitarchus; species Clitarchus hookeri. The sequence goes on along the minus strand of NQII01000889.1, from coordinate 305,374 downwards.
CCAGAGTACAAGCGAACAGAAAGAAAGAGAGAGAGAGAGAGATAAGAGATAAGAGAGAGTGACACTGACATTTCTGCACCTTTTCTGCACAATCATTTCTGCATCTTTACTTTGGTTTTTGGCCACTTGCCTTTTGTGAAGACATAGTGGGCCAAACAGAATTAAGGGGGATCTCTAGTAAACAATATTAAACCCACAAATGCTACATTCGGCCATAAGGAAGAATTGCGACGGCGATGAAAAATAACACAAACGAGCTTCGCGTGTGTTATGTTTCCTCAGAATTTAAGGCGGTGACTATCGGAGTTTAATAGAGCAATCAGTTCAGAAAAGATACAACACTATCTCTATAGCTTAAAACACTGTTCTACAGAGGAATACAAACCGCAAACAGAGAGCAATTTACAGCAATTTTTGCTGAATTCGACACTTTCCAACGACCACATTTATGTTTCAATGAGCTAAATTTATGAATGCGTAAAAAATATCGACTTTCATTTCTGTTCTTAAAAAAAATTACATTGAAATATCCCACAGTTTTTTTAAAATAGGAATAGACCAAACGGCTTACAATAAGACCCATACGGCGACTAGAGAGCTAGAGGGGCCCATTTAACAAAATCCTGGCAGATGATATCGGTGAACGATGTAGACTGCCATTACAGCAAGGCCAGCACCTTATTCTCACCCTCATTTACCCTTTTCAAACCCGCTCTAATTCATGGTGTGAAGGTGTTGCAAAATAAATATTTTCTGACACACGCTGTAGATATTTCTTGCTTCATCACAACTTGAGATATGTTAGCTTTAGAGATCACTGGACACTGGCCTCCGCTGTGCGCAGTTCCGGCCAAATATAGTTTTCACACATGTACACTGGGTCCGAATGAAATATAGAATATCTTGAAATTTTGTTAGTTAATTGAATGAAAACCAAAGCAAGTTATGTGTGGACGTCAAAGTGGCAAACACTCGAAATAAATACATTATTATAGTTCACTAAGGATTTTCAATTTTTCCTTTCAGGAGGAAATAATTTTATAGTCAGGGAAGAAGAGGACGGTTTAAGTTATATTAAGTTTTTCTTTGATAACAAATGTAATTAGTAAATTTTATAAATCAGCAATCAATAATAAGGCAGTAGCCGTGTTGGTCAAAGTCATTTCAATACGCCAGAGAAGTGATCACTTACAAACAAGATTGTACTTGTATGGTATGTACGCCATATTGAAAAAATGAAATACATATTATACAAGAGATCAAGGAAGTAATGAAATTTACAATATATATCATAACATTATGGGGTAATGCGCAATAATAGCAGAAGAAGTACAAATCTATTCATTAAAGATGTTTACCTAAATCCATAAAGACAATCATAAATTTATAACATTTATAAAAATATATTATATTAATCTCTAGGCATTTAAAAACTCTACGAAACAACGAATTACAGTGTAGTTATTCAATTTGTTAGTTAAGAAATCGTATCAATCTATCTTAGCTGAGTCTATTTTTAGTTTTTATTATTTACTATAATTTCCTGTCACACATTTTGTAGCCACTTTCAACTTAGTTATCTATACATAGTTTAACGTAAACATGGTATAAATGACCATTTTTCTGATGTGTATTGTTTCTATTTGATTTCTTATTCAGAGGTATTCAAGGCAACATAAATTACGATTCACATAATAAAGTGCAATTATTTATAGAAGTATAGAAAACACTCAATTTTCACAGCAGGGCTGTGCGTCTCTTGTGGACTAGCTTGAATAAAAATTCCCCTACACAACTAATTTGTCTACTTCCCTCTACACTAATATATCAAGTAATTTTGATGAAGTGCTTAAAGGATTAAAAACTGGGAGCTTCTGATTTCCAAAAAATCGATCAAGCAGAAGGAATTTTCCAACAGGTTTAACGATAGCCGGTTGATGGTTGCTGAAATATGATCTATAATCATAATATTTTAATGGCACTTCATTAAAAATTTATGACAATTTGTGTTATTACTTGGCGAATTAACTGGACGCAGTAGGCACTTCAGTAAACCAACTTTGGCTTAAATAATTTTAATTTTTCCAAAAAATATGACATTGGAAGATTAAGACAGCAATTTTCTGTTACGCTATTTATCAATATGACGTATAATGAGCTGAAATTATTTTATATTCAGTGATGAAAATATTAATTTTCAACGCACAATTTTTTACTTGAAAACTGTCTAGTGGCTTTTGATAGATGACATAGCACCCAAAAAGTTTAATTAAACGCCATTTTAAGTATCACCTTGCGGCATTGGTGTAAAACTACTAAAGTCGTGCTATGAGAGAATATGAGGGAATTGAGTTTGGTGAAATTCAGTGCACGGATTGAAAAGCTCTTAGCAAAGATCCACACACATGTATAGACACATAGATACAAATATTATCACATACGCCTACCTATAGTACATTTCTTTTGAAAAAAAAAGTGTGAGGTTTTGTTACTATTGAAAAATTTTACTTATAAAAATTATAGAAATTATTAAAAATTATTTTACATTATTTCATTTCTCATTGCCTACTTTTAATTCCTTTAGCAATAAAAACGGCATCATTATTCACTCGAACAGGTGACTTTTTATGAAAGAGTTGTCAGAGGAATAGGGCTGAGAGTTCAAGCGTACATAGATGCACCTAACATATTTTTTGTCAAAGGTAACTCTTTAATTTACTACAAATTCGATAATTCACCGCGAAACAATTAACACGTGACACCTTCGTCAGAACACAGGCCCTCCAGCCAAAGGATAGGGGTCGCGGTGGTGTAGTGGTCAGACTACTCGCCTGCCACCTAGGCGAACCGGCCTCAATTCCCGGTGGGTTCGCCCCTGGATTTTCACATATGGGAATCGTGCCGGACGATGCCGCTGGTTGGCAGGTTTCCTTGGAGATCTCCCGTTTCCTTTGCCCTTGCATTCCGGTGTTGCTTCACAATCAGCTTACTTCGACTTAATCGGCTCTCAAGACCTCGATGTTAAGAGCCGTCCAAATATCTTCATTCACTCACTCACTCGTCATTTTACAGGTCATGTTATTATGCAAAACGATTTTTTTTGCCTGTAAGACTACTGTGTGATGCTGTAGTTACGATGTTTTCTTGAACAGAAATTTAAAGGCATTTTAGGTAAACGGGTTGAAGATCTAAATAATCAAGAAGTTATATGATTTTCTAAACTAAGCGATATCGAAATTACCTTGGTAGGGAAACACATTTTACGTATAGTTCTGTTGTCATGCTGTCTTCAAGGAACTCCGAGAAAGAAAATGCATCTGAAATCCGCTGAGTATATAATATATCTATATGTATATGAGCGTGTATATATGTATATATATATATAGAGAGAGAGAGATAGAGAGAGAGAGTCTGATTTTGAATAAAATTTCAATCAGGACCCTGATTGAACCTGTCCCAAATTGAGCTGAACATGGAATTATTTCATAAATTCACGGTAATATTTCAATCCTCAGCTAAAATTTAAACAAGAAGAAGAAAAAAAGGGGAAAAAAAGGGGGGGGGGGGTATAAATGGAGCACGATGCAGAATAATCACGATACTTTTATGAAGCGTATCGCACGTTGGCGAAAATCAGTATGTAAGTCGCACACCCTATAGCTAGCCAGAAAAACCGCATAGTTTCGGAAATTTTTGCTGGAAAAGAAAAACAATTATTATTGCAGATGCAAATACTTCATATTACGAACTGTCATTATTGTATTTAGCACAGCAAGAAATGTATATAGGCAACATAAAAAAAATTATACTCATTTAAAACAACGTTCATTTTTCAAAACGAAATATTTATATTTTAACAGATTATGATAAAAAACAAATAATATATTACTGATGCAAGTCACAGGTGAGATGGTGTAGAATTGTTTTCTGTCATAAAACTGGGGAAGTTTGTTAAAAATGTTATAAATATGTTTTGAATGTAATTTTACTTTTGACTGAACTTAACCTTCAACCAATGTGTAGCTATTACAGTGAAGTGCAAAATATTTTTCTGATAAAATACCTTCTCAGCTGTTTTTTTTTATTAACTATTTGTACCTTATGAATATAAATATATTTTGGTACTGTGAATAATCGCATGGAACAATGAGACAAACCAATTTGTTGACTGGTGCACTGTACACACAAGTCAATAAGGGCAGATTACGTGTTGTTGTAGCTGCATCTTTTTCCTTAATGATTCTAGATCAGTGTATAACGTAGTGTGGTGTCCTCCATTAAAAATGGCTAATGATGAAATAAAATAAGCTACTACACAAGGTTTTAATAAATAACGGTATGTTTTTTAAGAACATCTCTAAATAGTATAAAACAAAGTCGATTATCCGCCTCGTGCGAACTAATATCAACGAAGTCTAGAAAATTACACCAAAGGACAATGCACCGAATTCGTGCGCCCACAGTTGTAATTATATTTTGCATGAGAACTATTTCTAACTAGGTGCTACCAACACATATGTTTTCTCACTGTTTTTGTACATATTTATTATAAATTAAATATTTTAATTTATGAATAAAATATAGATAAAATTTTAGTTAAATGAAAAATGAGATACTTTAGCGTTAACAAAAGTATAAAACGCTTGTGNAATAAAATATAGATAAAATTTTAGTTAAATGAAAAATGAGATACTTTAGCGTTAACAAAAGTATAAAACGCTTGTGATAAATAACAGATTTAGTACATATCTAAACACTTCATAAATGGGGTGATTTTACAAAGGTTTCATTCAAAAAGTGTGAAGAAACCGTGAATAGACTATACCACATTTTCCATATCGAATTATCTCACCTAGAGTTCAGGATAAACCTGAATTAGGTAAATGCACTGTTTTAACAGGCATCTCTAGTAAAATAAGAGGCATCAAATCTTACTTTATGACGAAATTAAACTCTAGTCTTCAAGCAAGGAAACCCCATAAAAACATGCTGACTTTTATTACTGTATAATTTTATAACTAACAAAATTTCGAGACACGGGGGTATCTAGAATTTTTTTTTGTATAAAGAAGGGGGTGGGTGGTATTCTTAGGTACGAACATCGCTGCTAGTATTTAACCAAAATTATTTGATTGCGAAATAAAATAAGAAAAATAAAACTTGAAGTTTATTTTAAGTGTAATGTTGGCACTAATGTTCTTGTGTGTAAATGGAAGCCAATATCCTAAATTACAACATTATCAACACACAGTCATTAAGAGGAATGTGGGAAACAGCTATCTTATATTTTCCCTTCCCTCTCTGGTATGATGAAATTCAATCCTGCTGCCTAGATGTAATGTTGAATGGTAAAGTAGCACGACTTGAAATATTTCATTATTACATTTTAATTTATTTTTTTAGTCGAGCTGTACTTTGCAACAACTAAGACGTAATTACACTGTTGCATCCAATTTTTTATTCAAATTATTTCATAAGCACAATTATTATTCCTTATTTGCTACGAAAGAAAATTACTATGCATCAACGATAAGCTTTATGAAATTCATCCTAAACAGCTTTTAAAAATAGTAATCTTTCCTGTACTGCAGCCTTAACAATAACAGGGGCACTTAAAAAAAAATATTTTGACTAATAATACACTGTTAAAAAATTTGTCCGTAAAATTAAGAAAAATACCGGTTACAAATTATCCAGACATCTGCGTTAAATTACGGTCTCTTAATTTTTTTTTTTTTTATTAACGTTCTCTCCGTAAATTTTACATAAATCTGCATGAATTCACGGAACGCGTCCACAAACTTGCAAGATAGTTTCTTTTTTTAATCTGCTATTTATAAAGAGAGGTAACAAATTAACAGATTTACTTTCGTTATGTGGGTATTTCACTGTGTATAAAAATGACTATAAAAATAAAACGTTTTGTCCTGCGCCAGGATTTGAACTCGGAAAAAGTTTCAATAGTCCAACACATTAGACACTCACCTACAAACCTTTCACAAGAAGTGTTGTTATGGAATTTATTAGCCTGATGCATGCACCTCTTAGTTTCTATGTCATGTTAGAGAGAGTGCGATTTTTTATCAGAGGTTTATAAACAGCAGTAAGAAAAATAGTTTTATTTTCGTAATGTATTTTACAGTGTATAAACATAGAAATTATATATATATATATATATATTGCGCTGTAGTGTAATTTCAACACGAATCGAAAAATTAACAATAAATTACTCGAATGACTTAATTTTTAGTTGACTTTACCGGCATATTGGCCAATACATACACCGTTGGACACAGCGTATGTGACGTTCGACAGTGTGTGTTAGTGCCTTTTGGCGAGCTCAAGTTAGACAGACTAAATGACAAAGTCGCAGTTCCCACGTGCGTGACATGCGAACTGGAAGCCTGCCGCGGAGGAACCAGGGCGCGAACTCGCGACCCTCCGGATACAATTCGGCCACTCTGCCCCTGAGCTACGAGGGTAAAGTACCTCCTCCCACATCTTTACACGAAGTATTTCGTAAATATGGATTTTACAGGAAACTGAAGAACGCGCCTGTCTTAGTTACAAGTCGTGTTAGAGCGCTTGCTAGGTTTGCGGTTTATAAAGCGAGGTTACGAAAAAAAAAAGTGTTTTATTTTCGTTATGAGCGTGTTTCACTGTGTATACAAAATTTTTTGTCCTGTAACTGAATTTGAACGAGAATCAACTAATTGGCACTCCATGAGTGGTCCGCCACTCACCTACTACTATTTTACGCGAAGTAGTATTGTGAAAATGGGATTTTATCGGTTCAGGTATCGTCTGCATTGTTCGTGTTTAAAAATCGAAGCCATTACGTAGAGCTTCAGTATTTTATATTTACGGAGCACATTTCCATTATTCATCACTACGGAGTGCCTTTCCCTAAATTAACTGTACATCTCCTTAAAAGTTTCCGTAAATCTGCAGCAAATTCTAACAGTNAATAAAATATAGATAAAATTTTAGTTAAATGAAAAATGAGATACTTTAGCGTTAACAAAAGTATAAAACGCTTGTGGTAAATAACAGATTTAGTACATATCTAAACACGTCATAAATGGGGTGATTTTACAAAGGTTTCATTCAAAAAGTGTGAAGAAACCGTGAATAGACTATACCACATTTTCCATATCGAATTATCTCACCTAGAGTTCAGGATAAACCTGAATTAGGTAAATGCACTGTTTTAACAGGCACCTCTAGTAAAATAAGAGGCATCAAATCTTACTTTATGACGAAATTAAACTCTAGTCTTCAAGCAAGGAAACCCCATAAAAACATGCTGACTTTTGTTACTGTATAATTTTATAACTAACGAAATTTCGAGACACGGGGGTATCTAGAATTTTTTTTTTTGTATAAAGAAGGGGGTGGGTGGTATTCTTAGGCACGAACATCGCTGCCAGTATTTAACCAAAATTATTTGATTGCGAAATAAAATAAGAAAAATAAAACTTGAAGTTTATTTTAAGTGTAATGNTAACCAAAATTATTTGATTGCGAAATAAAATAAGAAAAATAAAACTTGAAGTTTATTTTAAGTGTAATGTTGGCACAAATTTTCTTGTGTGTAAATGTAAGCCAATATCCTAAAATTACAACATTATCAACACACAGTCATTAAGAGGAATGTGGGAAACAGCCATCTTATATTTTCCCTTCCCTCCCTGGTATGATTAAATTCACTCCTGCTGCCTAGATGTAATGTTGAATGGTAAAGTAACACGACTTGAAATATTTCATTATTAGTAAAATTAAATAAAAAAATCAGCTCGACATGAAACGTTGTTCTAAGACGTAATTACACTGTTGCATTCAATTTTTTATTCAAATTATTTCATAAGCACAATTATTATTCCTTTTTTGCTACGAAAGAAAATTACTACGCATCAACGATGAGTTACATGAAATTCATTCTTAACAAATTTTAAAAATAGTAATCTCACCTGTACTGCAGCCTTAACAATAACAGGGGCACTTAAAGAATATTTTGACTAATAATACACTGTTAGAAAATTTGTCCGTAAAATTACGAAAAATACCGGTTACAAATTATTCAGACATCTGCGTTAAATTACGGTCTCTTCGTTTCTTTTTCATTAACGTTCTTTCCGTAAATTTCACATAAATCTTCATGAATTCACGTAACGCGTCCACAAACTTGCAAGATAGTTTCTTTTATTTTAATCTGCTCTTTATAAAAAGGGGTAACAAATAAATAGATTTACTTTCGTTATGTGGGTATTTCACTGTGTATAAAAATGACTATAAAAATAAAACGTTTTGTCCCGTGCCAGGATTTGAACTCGGGAAAGAGTTTCAATAGTCCAACACCTACAAACCTTTCACAAGAAGTGTTGTTATGGAATTTATTAGCCTGATGCATGTACCTCTTAGTTTCTATGTCATGTTAGAGAGAGTGCGATTTTTTTTATCTGAGGTTTATAAACAGGAGTAAGAAAAATAGTTTTATTTTCGTAATGTATTTCACAGTGAAATTAAAAAAAAAATATATATATATTTTGCGCTGTAGTGGAATTTCAATACGAATCGAAAAATTAACAATAAATTACTCGAACCACTTTATTCTTAGTTGACTTTATCGGCATATTGGCCGATACATACGCCGTTGGACACAGCGTATGTGACGTTCAACAGTGTGTGTTAGTGACGTTTGGCGAGCTCAAGTTAGACAGACTCGATGACAAAGTCGCAGATCACAAGCGTGCGACCTGCGAACTGGAAGCCTGCCGTGGAGGAACCAGGGCGCGAACTCGCGACCCTTCGGATACAATTCGGCCACTCTGCCCCTGAGCTACGAGAGTAAAGCACCTACCACATCTTTACACGAAGTATTTCGTAAATATGGATTTTACATTAAATTGACGAACGCGCCTGTCTTAGTTACAAGTCGTGTTAGAGCGCTTGCTAGGTTTGCGGTTTATAAAGCGAGGTTACGAAANGCCTGTCTTAGTTACAAGTCGTGTTAGAGCGCTTGCTAGGTTTGCGGTTTATAAAGCGAGGTTACGAAAAAAAAAAGTTTTATTTTCGTTATGAGCGTTTTTCACTGTGTATACAAAAATTTTTGTCCTGTAGCTGAATTTGAACGAGAATCAACTAATTGGCACTCCATGAGTGATCCGCCACTCACCTACTACTATTTTACGCGAAGTAGTATTGTGAAAATGGGATTTTATCGGTTCAGGTATCGTCTNACTACTATTTTACGCGAAGTAGTATTGTGAAAATGGGATTTTATCGGTTCAGGTATCGTCTGCATTGTTCGTGTTTCAAAATCGAAGCCATTAGAATACGAAGAGCTTCCGTATTTTATATTTACGGAGCTCATTTCCGTTATTCGTCATTACGGAGTGCCTTTCCCTAAATTAACTGTACATCTCCTTAAAAGTTTCCGTAAATCTGCAGCAAATTCTAACAGTGNTACGGAGTGCCTTTCCCTAAATTAACTGTACATCTCCTTAAAAGTTTCCGTAAATCTGCAGCAAATTCTAACAGTGACAGTATACAGTGTTTGAAGTCTCGCCTAATTTCTAGTTCATTGTAAATTAAGCATTTCTGAAATCTAACTTTTGAAGAAATCCTTGCTCCACCTGACTGCATATATTTTGAAGAACAAATTAAAACGCTCCCAGTAAAGTTGGCAGCTAACAACAATAAAGAAGGAACAGGTACTCTACGAGGATCTTCAGAAGCCCTCAATTAATTAAGTGCAAATCAGTTTACCTTCCCATTCATGCTAAGTTGGAAATAAAATCAGTTTATCGATGTCAGTTCCAACTAACTAAGGGGAAGACGTTTCTATGTTCCGGCCAAGACAACTAATGATTTAGTATAAATATGTAGTAGAACCTGTGACTCAGAAACGATATTAGGTAATTGTATTATTTTCCCGTTTTAAAACTGGATTTCCTCGCTACGTCGTAATAAAACTACACATAAATTATTTCACCAGGATAATTCGTGCTTGATAGCCATGCTTAATCATCCGGAAAACCGCGTTTATTATCCAGGCCAGACGATTTCCCGCATCACTAACATTATCACTACCGGCGGCACGGCCGCAAAATGTCTCTTGCGAGGTTAATCTCCCGGCCTTAATCCATCATTCACGTCAGACGCCCCATATTCATCAATGCATAAAACATTCCCCTGCCCCTCCGCGCGTGGCCCTTTTCAACCCCTCTGCGCTGCGACATTCTTCACCTGACGCCAAGCTTCATATCCACCCCTGGCGGACCATCCAACCCCTTGAGGCGCGTTATTGATGGGCGAAAATCTGAAATGACAGAAGGGTTGTTCATCTCTGTCTGTTGCAATGAATCACCCTCCCTCCCCCGAACTTCGGTCAACAGATTGCGTGGCGGGCGGCAATATTTCCCCGACAAGAGCGAACTGACGTCTGAAAACAGACGAGCCCTGCGCAAAACTCCACGGCAAGATTGATGGGCCAGTCTCGCCAACAGTCGAACGCAAAATTTATCATCATCGGTGTTCCCCCTATTTTCTCTCTTTTTCTCCACCGGTCTTCGCTTCCTCTCTTTCTCTCCTACACTCGGGGCCCCTTCGTTCTTCCCTTCGCTGAAAGCAGATCGGGGAAAAGGGACGGAGGATATCTTTTTGTTGCGTTTTCGTCGTCGCTAATAAAACGAGTCATTCGTCTGTGTTTGAACAGTTCCGGAAAGAGAAATTTGAAACGTCACTCCCAAATACACGTCGGCCCACATAAATTACGGAGAAGATAAAGAAAAGTGACGGGAATTTGTTGCCCTGTCAGTTGTATGTGGATTTCTGTTAATACTCCGTTATTGGCAGTCATGATAAATAATAACTGTACCATTATGCAATTTTATTGAGAAAGAAGCCCTCATTTGTTTGTGACTTGTTCCTTTGTGAAGTGGAATGATTACATGTCTTTTTCGTTATCTCCCGGTTTAGAAAACAGGTTTCGCTGTGCGTCACGACATCATATTAAATAAAGATAATTTTATTTTACAAAAGTGGTTTGTGTAAAAGTCAACCATTTTGTATGTCTCCTGCTTGAATACCACTGTCAAGGAGAAAGAACAGACAACCAAAGTTCGTACTTTGTTCAGTACCATGACAGAGACCTTCCGGGCAATTCATGAATTTATTACTTATTTGCCACACGCGTAAAATTTCGATCGCTCGAGTTAATTTCTTTAAATGTGAAATCACAATTAAGTTATATTTTGCTGTGTTCTGGGCAGCATGTCCCAATATTAACCAAATTTTAAAACTGTAATATATTAACTTTATTTTTTCCCTTAACCTACTAGCATTAGAATATTTTAATTTTCTTTCCAATGGTTACAAATAAGTTATTAAATACGTCAGTCACTCAATCAATAAAGGCAACAGGAGAAATTTTTTGTAAGATTATGTTGTTTTTCCAGTAGAGTTTTAACTTTACTATTGTTGTGTGATAGATCGAGCCGAAATGCAGTTGAATAATGCACACTTCTCTCTACGTTGTAATAAGGGACAGGAAAACTTTGCGTATTACCTTTAAGTTAGACTTTATTGGCGTATGTCATAAATTTTTATGTGTTTATGGTCTAGCTTGTCCTAAAATCAATTAGAAAAATTTTCCCGCCCCTAGTTACAATGTTTGGAAACGGCGATCATTAAATCAAATTTTTATCAATTCAACAAGGAACTTACGACTAACAAAAACGCATTCTCTTAGAATTTCTCCATTTCATAACTTCTGGGCGGTACTGGTATTCCGTTGTACATTGAATAGACTTCATAAATTGTGGTTACCGATTACATGGTTATTGATGAAGCAGTTTACTCCTTTAGTTGTGTATCAGCTGTGTGGCACAGATCGGCTCCTAAACTGAACGTATGATTTGTTTTGAATTAAGTACATATTTAATGTTAACGTAATTTCATAATTTGGTTGCATCAGTAAAGATTATTCACGTACTTTTACCACCTCTTCACCCAAGATAACTTGCACTCATCGACATAAAAACAAAGTTAAATGCTATCAGTGCAATTTAATTGTCGCAGAAATCATCTTTGTCTAATTTGATTCTTCCGACATTCACGCCGTCCCGTCGGTTGATTGGTTTGTCCGATGTCAGCCTGAGAGCATCCAGACTACGCCCTACAGGCGTCAAGCAGCCGCAGTCCATTGATTTCACATTCTCAAAGATTCAGAAAGTCAGCCGACTTCCTGCTCACGCAAACACTCCACTAATGTCAGTTTTTGGCTAGAGGATGAATTTCAAACGAGAGCACAAATCTGAACGTAACGTTTATCAAAGTAAATGAGTATAACAACAAACAAAAAATACTAACTATTATTATTCCCAAAAATTAATTCTACTGCTCAAAAATCTCATTATTTTAACATGCATGACATTAACATTTCGTCAAAAAATTCTTTCAGAAAACATAGCAAACAACATCTTTCCTATGTAATTGTTTTTATTTAAATAAATTTTTGTTATAACAGTTAAAGTTATTAAAGTACCGTGTTTCTGAATCCAAAATTATTTACAGAAATCTATAGTCCATTCACGGTTACTTCCAACTTTTCTCAAGCTCTGCTAGAGTTCTACTTCCAGGATATTCCTCTTTCCGCTTCATGCAAACAAAGCTTAACTAACCTAGTCTAGAAAATTTTTGTCATAACTCACCACATTCGTGCACACACGGTGTAATAATATTTTTCATTATAACTATTTCTTACTAGGTATTTCCAACACACCAATTTTCTCAATTTTTTTTATTCATATTAATAATAAATTTAATTAATCATATATACATAAAATTTCAATATAAGCAAGAGTTAAGTTACTTTTATGCTCTTTTTCTTATTAGCACAATAATAACACTCTTGTAGTACATAACATAAATAGGAAATAACCAAACACGTAATACGGGGTGATTTTCCATAGGTTTGATATAAAAAGTGTCAATAAACCGCGAATTGACTACATACAGGCAGGCGATCCTGAACTCCAAGTACAATCTTTGTAAGCTTGTTATCCATGGAAAATGAGGTATAAAAATAACGCTACCTATGACATAGCACGTAACATGTTTATTAAGGGAGGGACATGCCCTTGTACATTGGAAAATAAAATAAAGGTATTCGAAAAATGTCAGAAACTGCGTGAGATAAAACTACAAATCTTGTTAACAAGTCAGCCTGATTTGATACCTGCCACCTGTGAACATTTGGAGGGTGGTAGCATCGTTCTTCGTTATAAAATCAGAAGGTGGCAAGCAACTTACAGAACCCTTTCAAACTTTGCAAGTTTTCTAGAGAACAATGCACCTGAAGGTACACCAAGGCAACATTTATTTGTTCCTTTAATGTACACGTTATTATTACGCAATAACAATCGATAAGCACTGTCGTGAAGAACTTTTGTTGGTTAATAACATGGCATGCCATGCTTCTAAAGAATTATGTGAGCTATGCAGTTCTCTAGTAATCAATATACAGCAAAAATTGAGTGAGAGAAACTATTTAGTGAGAAATACACTCGGAAACACATCATGTATTTTTCAATTACGGCTAAAACGGTTACAAGTGTCATCACAAAGTGTGTTGAGGTCTCCCATTTGGATACCACGTGATGAATTATAAATAACAACAACTACAAAAATAAAAAATAAATTATTTAATTAACTTTACACATTTTAGCATTGATTAGTGTGTATGTGAACTGAAAATTATTCATTAGGAATATATACCTTACTAAACATCTACATGCCCCACGAATGTGACGTTCGTGAATATCTCACCTAAATGCAGATTAATTAAACAATTTTTTTTATTTATACCAGATAAAACAACCCTACAAGTCAAATAATTCCTTCGTTCATTCAGATATTGAGTTTTCGTTACACATAACGTTCTGAAACTTTTCTACTTAAGTAAAACATACAGTTTTTATACTAAAATGCTTTCTGAACTAAGTAGTTATGGAATCATACAAAAGAAAAGAGTCTTGCGAAGAGTTTTATTTTATATGTAGCAGAGGACTAATAAAGCTTTAATTTAGATGTTTAACACTGATGCCACATCTTGGAAAACTTACTATTTGCATTTCAAATTATAATATTTTTATGACTTCACGCATAGCCGAGCTTCAACTAACCGTCTTCCTACTCCCCTAAGGATAATTAATGTGTGGCAATGGCGAACGTTTGTATGGGTTAGTATTTATTGATTAACAGTATTATATATGTATAAGTACAATTACATTGACCAGCATCAAAATTGACTCAAAGAATAAGTCTTAACGTAGTAAAATCACTTTTCATAGTACTGATTACGAAAGTACAAATAAAAATAATACCTATATAAAGCTTGTAAGTTCAGCTCTAAAAAAACACCAAGTTTCTTGTCTTATATTTCACTGTAATATTCAGCGTTAAATGGAAGAGGTCATAAACTGCACCGTAAGTGTAAAGGATAATTAAAAAGAAAACGCAGGATTAGAAAACAATTTCGTTTATATTTAATGTCAAATTTGTGAATTATTATTTTGTATTCCTTCCCATTCCCATCTCAAATAACAGCGGCTAAGCCGTACTCGTATCAGCGTTTGAATTAATGGTTTTCTTATTAAAATGTGATATCGCACTGTATACTTTGGGGTTGTAAAAAAAAAAACCATGGCATTTAAAATCTTGAGTGCTGCTGCATTTATAAAATACAAAATAATCTCATGTCAACTGAAACGACTCTCATTGCGATCCTCTTCGCACGAATCTTCGCATAACGCCTTGCCCACAGCGACCATGCAGCGAATCTAGTGGTGATTGACAGAATAAGATGATAAAACGTCGCGAGCCATATCAAGAACCAACATGCGAGTTACGAAACATACCTCAAAGTATGTTGTGGTCCATGCTGCAAGCCATGACGAGAGCTGCGAAACATTCCTCAAAATATGTCATGGAGTACGTCCTGAACCAAGACGCGAGCTACAGAAAGTACACCAAAACATGTCTCAAGCCAAGTCATGAAGCAATGCACAATCTATGTGTAACGAGGTCCGGTTGGCCTACGGGAGACTAACTTCACCACAAAAAACAATGCGACTTCGGGGGTGAAGATGAAGGTGTAGCCTCCATCTTCAACATTTTTTCCGGCGGGGGTGGGATAGGGAGTGGGTGGTGGTGGGGTAATGCAGTATGCTGGATGGAGGAGTGGCACATGACCGTTGACCCACCTGATCCGCTGGGCCTGGCTCTAAGCCCCGAATCCGCTTTGCTGCTGAGAACTATGTACTGTAGCTCATATGCCGAGAAACGTCGAATATTCTTTGCTGCTCTGAGGACTATACGGCCCATGCATGGAGAAACCTTGAATTCGTTTTGCTCATTTGAGGACTCGATGTGCAAATTTTCCCATTGTTTGGACATATTTGGGGGAAAATGAGATTCTTAAGCAAAATCAACCATTTATAAAGTTATTTTAGGGTAAAAGTGGCAATTTTTGTTGATAACATGTCCGCACCAGGCCGTCGAGCGCGACTTCCAGCTATGACGTCAACCAATATGGCGGATGGCACCTCTGCACTTCAGTCTCCAGCCCTTGTCCCCGAACCTACTTAAATACACAACTCAATTTTTTTAAAAACTATAATTAAGAGCTGTATTGATGACGAACAAAAGCTACAAATTTGAATTTCAATACCATCCAGGGGCAGGTCTCGCCACTAGGAAGATTTTTTTTCGCAACTAGAAACCCGGAAATTTTTGTGAGTTCTAGTAGCTTGTGATTTTTTTCATTTGTTCCTACGGTCAAGTGTTTTCCACTCAGTATTGCGAAATAATTAATTCGCATATTATGTTGCTAGATGTTTATTGTTGGCTCAAAGTCTTGCTGGGCGTGTCAAAAATCCCGTGAACTCTTTCACAAAAGCAGGGAAATTTAAAGGTGCTGGATATCCACGTTTCATTCACGTTAATTTGTAAAATTTCCAGGCATAAAGTAACAAGTTTTGTTTTATGGGGGTTATTGACAACCTATTCTTACAGTAAAGTTGTATTTTATATAATTGTAAATTTTTTAACACGATTGAAACTGCATATTTATTTAGTTACTCTAAAAAAGAGGAAATAGCACTGAAAATAACGATTTTATATTATGTTTGTTCTGACGTAATTATAAACCAATAGGTAATTTTTTGTCTGCGAAGCAAGGTAAAGTAAAGTGCTAAAATGCAATAGTTAAATTATCAATGTTTTTTTTCTAAACACATAATATATTAAGATATAAAAATCCCAAAATGGAAGGTGCAGCTTTCATTAAGTAATACCCTCTATGCTCTTGTAAGAATTATCTGTCCGCTATTACTTCCGACACAAAAATAATGGCGGTTGGATACTTCTCACCTGTGGTAAAAATATAGTCGTTGTGATTTTCGTCATTATGTCATAGCACAGTCACTAGTTGGTAACGAGACACGCCATGCTACAATCCAAGGAATCCGAACTCTCTCCAGCTAAGCTCCCAGCTGAAATCTAGGCATGCCAATCACGTCCGCGTATTGTTTGGAAGATAAGTGACAGCATGAATATGTTGCGCTGTTAGCGGAATGTACACACAAGTTGTTCGCGGTTAATTGGGCACATTATCAACCTTCGGAAAAATTCACTGCAATTAAATGTACAGTACACATTTTAATGCAAGCGCTAAAATTACTCTTGGTAAAGTTGGCAGCGGAGAAGTGAAAATAGTTCCACGTCTTCTGGTCACTTCAACAGTGTGAAGTTTAAATTTTTGGTCACTGGCTTTATTTAAATAATTATTTGTTTCGTTTTTTTAAGAGTGTAAGTGAAATTAATATAGCTTGAAGAAAATAAGACATTCTCTTTTAACAAAACTTTACTACCGGAAGGTTTCAAGAAAATAAAATAAAGATTATACTAAGTTCTTTTTTAATTTGTTATCACACAGGTCTACATAATAAAATTGTATAGACTTTAGAAATACTTTTTTTTTTACATATACATGTTTGCTGTTTTTGTGGTTTATTTACGTTTTTATTAAAAAATCTGTCTTAAAAATTTATATTCGAAAACTATTCACTGTATTAACTATTGCAACACTGTATGTAATGGTTTTGTCAATACATTCAAACGTGCAACCTATAAAACCAATCCCAACAAAATATTTTAAAAAATTCTAATTCAGTTTTTTTTTTATGTTTAGGGAATTATAGCCCTGTGAGACGATTCTACAACCCATGATGAAATAAGCTTCACTAATGAATCAGGTAAATGGGCGCGACGCTCTGCGTTCGCTTCAGTCGCGCTCCGGGAAGCAGAGTCGCGCAGATTTGCGTATAATCAGATTTCTGGAGCTAATTGTGTTTGGTGCGATGCGGGGAGGCGGTGTGGTAACGCTGATTCTATTTGTAGTACATTTGGGGACGAGTGTTTCCAAAAGAATTCTGACAATATTTATTCCGTTTGATATTTCTTCAGTTTTCTTCAATGTATTTTCTTAGTATTTTCTTATTTCATTATTATGTACGAGTAACATACACAGAAAGGAGCGATAGTAAAAGGAAATGACAGCTGGCGCACCTGGCGTCCTAGCATGGAACTGATATGCCACGGCGGCCATATGGGATATCCCTTATTCCCCTTTTTCCCTTAAAAAAAAACGCTTAAAATTTCCCGAATTTCCATAAAAAAAATTCGAATTTCCCTCAAAACAGCAAAACTTCCCGCAGAAATGCACTTTGCAAACTGTGGGTGGCACCTGCACAAGATAGCGGAATGTGGCGAAAATTGTGCAACAGCCAAACGGATAGTGCAATCATTTACAACTAACTGATGCTCTGACATTCCATGCCAGCTCCATCACAATTGGCTCAAGAATGTTCGAGTTCATTGCCATGTCACGCAACATCATGCAATACCTTGTTACAAGCAAACATTCTACGACCTATGCCAAGTACGAATATTAGAATAAAATCTATACAAATCACACACACATATTTGCTAACTGTTCATATACTAATCACACGTCAATCCCCCTGCCATATGGCCTTCGTCCCTGCCATCTTGGATTCCCACCATCAAACTACCATTCGTGGCAGCTAGAGCGGAGCAATAAGAAGGTAGGGCTATGGATGCTTTAACCCCACTTATAAGCATAGTTGGCTGCAATTTCCGAACAGTTTAAGATATAGTCACCAAATCCATATCGTATATATCACGCCCGAAGAAAAAAAGGACCGCAAGGTCAAGTACGCCTTAAGCCCTCTTATAAGCGTAGTTAACAGCCATTTCCCATCCGCTGATGTTATAGCTACCAAGTTCATGCCATGGGCATCGTCTCCAACGAGTAGCACAACTGGGTCATTTATACCTTAAGCCTTCGTATAACCATAGTCGGCCATAATTTCCCATCCGTCGAAGCTACAGTCTCCAAATTCATATCACACGCATCGCTCCCGACATTGAACTGGTGACAGGGTCCATTAGGCCATAGCCTCTCTTATAAGCATATTTGACAAACCAATTCCCATCTGCTGAAGCCATCCATATACATGACATGTACGTCATATGCTGCGCTTCCAACATAGAACAGAGCGGTAGGGTCAATTATGCATTAATCTTACTTATAAAAACCGAGGCATGTCATTCCCTATCCCCGAAAGCCACGACCATCAAATTCGTATCACAGGTATCATTCCTGGATGCAATCAGTGCGATAAGGATAAATAGGAAAATGAGCCCTGTTATGAGCATAGTAGGATGTCATTTCTACACTAATAAAGTTCGGTTTATATGCAGCAGTCAGCCATATATGTAAAGAAAATAAAGTAAGGTATGCATACAATTGCGTTACAAGCATGTTATAGTAGTTAGTAGTTAATAATGCATGTAAAAGGGTAGGAGGGCCTGAAATACCACACATACGCGCTGGTCCACGCGCACTTCCCAATCACCCACCATCTTGCTCGTAGTCTGCTACCGCAAGTGATATATATATATATACACATAAATTAATATTGGTATGAGTAACATGTAACAACCATCCATACACGAAAAAGTTAAGGTATTCACAACCGCGCTGCGACTAAGATGTATGTACTCGATAGGGGGGAGGGCGTGTTACAACATGGGTAATCCTTAGCAACAACCACCTATATTTTGGAAAAATAAAGGTGTATAAAATAGCACCAGAGCAAGGTATAGGCGGTCACCGGTTACATTAAAACATGTACGAGTTAATATAAATAAACACCATCGGTTTAACAAGATGGTCGCGAGAACCGCACGTAAAAAATACGAAACCGTCCTGTACATGAAAAATCGACCATGTTACTATAAAAAAAATACCCGTTGGTTCTGCAAACCCTAATAGTGATATCAACGTCACCAGTGCACCAAAAACTTTGGTAAAAAGCTGGAATTTCGAGGACATGAAATCAGCGTATGTTCACAATGACCAACCTAAAAAAAAAATCTACAATGTACCAAGTGCGATTAACATTACACGACTTGTAAAGATGGTATTCCTTTGCTTTCTTCGAAAAAAAAAAAAAGGAACATTAAAACCATCAATAGCGCTAGAGTGACGACACTACTGCGAGCAAATAGTTATAAGCATTTACTAGCTAATGCATATTGCGCGAACATCGAGCGCTGTACATTATGCTAGGCGAAAAAATTACCATTCCGAAGTGCGGAAACGATACGCTCGACACTGCTACACACTGATGCAAACTCATATAAAAACTAAATGCAAAGGGAAATATTTATAATCACTTACCCCACATTGCAATCACATATCACACAAGCGTCAGTACTTTACGCTGTGTTAGACGATGCTAGACAAGACCAGACCATCCTGGTTAGTACAACAGAATAGCAAACGACTTCCATACGAACCGATAGTGTCAAATTCAGAGGACAGCCAACATTCGCATCACCAGCAGCAGAACACATCCGAACCGTCCGATATTGTGCGATCAACTAACATCTTGGGAATCTGTAAGTCTGCCCCAGGTGGTCGACCGGCAGCGCGAGCACCGTGGAGGTCCCGACAAGTCGAATGGGTGGCGCATAATGATAGCCGAGAGAGACGCTACAGGCTCCAGGGGGGCAGACCATCCAAGTCACACATGCAATTTCCTTTACGAGAGGAATTCAGTTAAACGGTACAAGGTAACAATTTATTTCGTTTTAAATACTATAGACATATTCTAATTTGAATACATACCAACTATAGTGATAGAACCATATGCACATTATGAAACGAATTAACCATGAATCGCTCGCCACAAACTTATATTAATATAGAAATATCATTAAATATACGAACTTTGTAATGCCGAGTAAGGAGGCATCGAAACGCATTTCAACTATGTATGTACTCCGCTTTTAGAAGCCCCAAAACATAAAGAGGAGATGTTTACCTTAATTAAAAACACTGGTATAATTGTTTCATACACAGAAGACCTGAAGACCACAAGTGCATCCCGTAGCTATCGATGTGAACTTAACAGAAACACAGACCACAATGACTATCCTGCCTTTCAGTGCATGGTATACTTCACCAACCAAGAAAGCAACTCAGCACTTACAATTATTGTAATTACACCACCCTTGACATAACACTCATGGAAACTTCAGAATGATAAGTATACTTACTTTTCACAAATGTTATTGAAATTTTATGGGAAATATCTTATGTACCTTAACGGCGCTGGAGACAGTACAACATCTTTGAGAATAAGGTATCACAGGTTCAATCCCCTAGAGAGTAAAATCATTTCACACGCAAAAATACAACATGATACACNCTATGCATGGTATACATCACCGACCAAGAAAGCAACTCAGCACTTACAATTATTGTAATTACACCACCCTTGACATAACACTCATGGAAACTTCAGAATGATAAGTATACTTACTTTTCACAAATGTTATTGAAATTTTATGGGAAATATCTTATGTACCTTAACGGCGCTGGAGACAGTACAACATCTTTGAGAATAAGGTATCGCAGGTTCAATCCCCTAGAGAGTAAAATCATTTCACACGCAAAAATACACCATGATACACAATTAAACTTCTGTGTTATATCTTCATGTTTAAGTATCGTACGCACCATGCAAAAATCGCAAATTAACTATATCTCAACAAATATTTTGTACATAACTGTACTCCATGATTGTTCATCTCAAATACTTGCAGCCTACCAGTAATTTACAAATACGTAACAAGCAGGTNCACAGGTTCAATCCCCTAGAGAGTAAAATCATTTCACACGCAAAAATACAACATGATACACAATTAAACTTCTGTGTTATATCTTCGTATTTAAGTATCGTACGCACCATGCAAAAATCGCAAATTAACTATATCTCAACAAATATTTTGTACATAACTGTACTCCATGATTGTTCATCTCAATACTTGCAGCCTACCAGTAATTTACAAATACGTAACAAGCAGGTTACAGTGTGACAACCCGAAGAGGTCAACACGAACAGTCATGTAGTGGTAATGGTTTACAAGCATAGATTGAGTAAAAATGGTTCTTACTTCGTCGTCAATCATGGTGGAAAGCGTATCCTTACATCTATATTCATCTACCGTGATCGCGTACACTGTTACAATATGATGACGAAATCATTGCTTGAAGACTTACCATCTGTAACATTGACTGCATCGCCAACAGCAAGGAGCTCTAGTGATTCGCTCCTTACATCACGACGACATGAAAGCAGTCATTGCTTGTTCAGCATTGCATACAATACTTACCACTTCGATAACGGTGACGTGGTGTTCACCCGCAGTGATAGTCTGAATAGGCATAGCAAGAAGTGCAAAGACAATGTTCGTTGTTCATCGGCAAGTGAGTGAAAATTGGAGCAAGGCATTTACTAGCAGCTCTGGTGCTAGACGTCATGAAGATAGTAACTGTTCATTCACCATCGACTGCGATAACGGCAACGTAGTGTCTACCTGAAGTGATAGCTTCAGGAGTCAAAGCAAGAGGTATAAGTCAATGTTTGTTGTCCATCAGGAAGTGAGTGCAAATGTTGTAACAACTAGGTATACTGAGCATGTATGTGAATATAGTTAAAATACTTATAACCTCGCAGCTTACAATGAAATGTATCTCCAACAGGTATATGTACATAGCCATACTCCATATATGTTCATCGCAAATACTTTCAGTCTACCAGACATTTATAAACACATAGCAGTAGGTAAAATCCTATACGATAAGAATTTAATAAATAAAACATAAATTATAATTTTAATTAATTAATTAATTTATGTTCTTAAACAAATCATGCACATACATAATAGGTAATTCATTAAAGCCTCCAGCTCGGAGTTCAACAATAATCGAATGTATCTCTTCACTGAAAGAAAGATATCCGCTTTATTGCAATGGAACCAACTTCCGCAGTATATCAACCAGGTCATTGGGGTCTTCAGAAAATAAGTAGCTAAACTTCAANATCTAGGTATACTGAGCATGTATGTGAATATAGTTAAAATACTTATAACCTCGCAACTTACAATGAAATTTATCTCCAACAGGTATATGTACATAGCCATACTCCATATATGTTCATCGCAAATACTTTCAGTCTACCAGACATTTATAAACACATAGCAGTAGGTAAAATCCTATACGATAAGAATTTAATAAATAAAACATAAATTATAATTTTTATTAATTAATTAATTTATATTCTTAAACAAATCATGCACATACATAATAGGTAATTCATTAAAGCCTCCAGCTCGGAGTTCAACAATAATCGAATGTATCTCTTCACTGAAAGAAAGATATCCGCTTTATTGCAATGGAACCAACTTCCGCAGTATATCAACCAGGTCATTGGGGTCTTCAGAAAATAAGTAGCTAAACTTCAAAGGCACTCTTCGCCGAAGGTTCACGATACATGTCTGCATGTATGTTCTTCCATGATGATTAGGTTGCGAGATACCTCTGAGCCAGAGTACAGGGTTCGAATATGCCTTTCTTATGCTCCAACTTCAAGTAGCCCCAACTTCAAGCAACACGTTTTCGCTTTTGATTTACAGATGTCGGCACTTCATTGTCAGTAGAATATGAATACTTCACATCGTCACCAGCTGACTTGGAGGTCACATTTTCGTTCTCGACGTCCTGGATAGTTGTAACATCTTCGTTTTTCACTTTATTTGTTAGCAGTGCATGTTTGTTGTTCTCAACTTCTAACGATCTGTATGGCTCGCACTCTTCATAGTAAATGTCTGCAACACTCGTATTTCCTTCTTCACACACTGTTTTGGAACATGACGNGATGGCTCGCACTCTTCATAGTAAATGTCTGCAACACTCGTATTTCCTTCTTCACACACTGTTTTGGAACATGACGCGGACCAGGGTAATGTTATGGGCCGGGGTAATGTTATTGGCGCGCGAACCAGCGTTATATTACATGACGAATCAGCAAGAAGGCTAGCCATAGCCTTGTCTTATACCAATAAGTTCAATGCATGCTGTCTCGTGCCAACCAAAGGTGCGTTACCTTTATGTTTACCAGTTTGTGTTAGATCATCAATCCTACCAAATACTGTCCCACAGTTAGCACATGATAGTGATTTGAAGGTCGGTCCTTTTGAACATTCGCTTTTCTCATGTCAACGAGCATGGTAGATTTGCTGAAGATCTTTCCACAGTAGCAACTCTCTTTTCCTAGTATTTCTCCAGCAGTGGAAGAAGGTACATCTATAGAGGTAAGCTCTACACTAAAAGAGACTTTGTACAATAATCATCTTGTGTCATCTTTATGTAAAAAAAATCTGAAGTTCTTTCCACGGTAGCAACACGCTGTAACTTTTGCTCTCTCTCTCTCTCTCTCTCTCTCTCTCTCTCTCTCTATATATATATATATATATATAATTATATATATAGTTAATAAAACATTTCATCAGCGAGATCTAAGCATTTTTTTTCATCCATCCTTTTCATCCTTTTTTACAAGTAATTTTATATAGTTATTTAATCACATTACCATAGTCACATCCTCAGCAGTTTCTTCCAGACAAGTTCTTCACCCAGCTGAAACTCAGGACCACACTAAAGTGAGCAAGTGTCAAATACACCCTGCGCTCACTCTTCTAATTGATGAGTGCCAGTCCGGCAATATGTTCAATGTATTCTGTCTCGAATCACGCGAAGGTGCATTACCTTTACACATACAAGTGTGTGTCTTTAAATTATCGCTTCTACCAAATTCTTGCACCGCACATATAACATGCTAGTATTAGGGAGGTCAGTTTCTTCAAACATTCTTTCTTTCATGGTGGCATGCATTACAACTTCTACTTAAGGCCTTGACACAGTATCATTATTGTTTTTCATGTAATTGTTGATCAATCGGTGAAGGTTTGCAGGTAGTCGTACACGTCATACTCGATTACACAGTCCTGAACGCTCACTGCTGACCACTCATCGCTGACCNGGTTTGCAGGTAGTCGTACACGTCATACTCGATTACACAGTCCTGAACGCTCACTGCTGACCACTCATCGCTGACCCCTTAGTGCTGTCTCCTCAATGCTGACTCCTCACTGCTGACCCCTCAGCGCTGAGCCCTCAGTGCCAACCCTTCAGTGCTGAGCCGTCACTGCTGACCGCTGACTGCTGACCCCTCACTACTGAACCCTCACTGATTACCACTCATTGCTGACCCCTTAGTGCTGTCCCCTCAGTGCTGACTCCTCACTGCTGAACCCTCACTGCTGACCCCTCAGTGCCAACCCCTCAGTACTGACCCCATCACTGCTGCCTTCATNTCCTCACTGCTGAACCCTCACTGCTGACCCCTCAGTGCCAACCCCTCAGTACTGACCCCATCACTGCTGCCTTCATGCAGTAGCGACTCCGCACAGTTCTGTTTAACAACAGGACATTTTTCTAAGGTTAGAATAATTTATATCACCATCCTATCAGTTGAAGGTGAAGCTGTGTTGTCATTATATGTAGTGGGGTAGAGGGAAATCAGTATGTGTCTATTTGCTAAGTGGTTTGAGCCGACTAGTTTTCAGTTCTAGATGATTTACCGATGCCAGGTTCCAACCCAAACCCATGGTAATCATTTCTTATTTCTCGTGACACAACTTGTGTATATTTTTNTTACCGATGCCAGGTTCCAACCCAAACCCATGGTAATCATTTCTTATTTCTCGTGACACAACTTGTGTATATTTTTCATCAATAGTGTTTTCTATTCCTTCAACATCATACACAGCT
Source organism: Clitarchus hookeri (assembly GCA_002778355.1). Classification (NCBI taxonomy): domain Eukaryota; kingdom Metazoa; phylum Arthropoda; class Insecta; order Phasmatodea; family Phasmatidae; genus Clitarchus; species Clitarchus hookeri. The sequence goes on along the minus strand of NQII01000889.1, from coordinate 280,044 downwards.
ACATTCGGGGTCTTGAAGGCTTTAGTTTGGTCTTCATCAATGTGCGGCTCTGGTTTCGTATAACTACAGTTGAACCACATATTAAATTTTACACCACCATCTTTTTTCACCTCTTCGATAAGTTGGTTTGTCATAGTATGCTTCATACTTGACAGGCACGAGCAAACAGTGTGTGCTGTATCTGACGTATTCAGAGGAACATAATATTTTAGAAGATACCGGAAAACTGATAGCTTCATAAAAAAGTAATTAATATTAGGCTTCGGCTTGCAGAGCACTGACTTAGGCCTCGTTGTACAATCAGCTGTTGATGATGCAGCATGTGTTATATCGGTTATACCATTAGAGACAGCACGTGAGCAATTTTTCAACTTAAATTTTGAAGATGAAGGATAACCTCGTGGTTATGCGTACTTGGCATAGGTCGTAGAATATATGCTTGTAACAAGGTAGTGCTTGAAGTTTCATGACATGGCAATGAATTCAAACATTCTTAAGACAAGATGGATTTGAGCTGGCATGGAATGACAGAGCATGAGTGGTTTGTAAAAAATTGCACTATCCGGCTGGCTGTTGCAGAATTTTGGCAGCATTCCGCCATCTTGTGCAAGTGCCACCCACAGTTTGCAAAGTGCGTNTCCGGCTGGCTGTTGCAGAATTTTGGCAGCATTCCGCCATCTTGTGCAAGTGCCACCCACAGTTTGCAAAGTGCGTTTCTGCGGGAAATTTTGTAGGTTTTTAAGGGAAAGTCAAAAAATATTTAGGGAAATTCGGGAAAATTTTGAGCATTTTNTTACCGATGCCAGGTTCCAACCCAAACCCATGGTAATCATTTCTTATTTCTCGTGACACAACTTGTGTATATTTTTTATCAATAGTGTTTTCTATTCTTTCAACATCATACACAGCTACATTCGGGGTCTTGAAGGCTTTAGTTTGGTCTTCATCAATGTGTGGCTCTGGTTTCGTATAACTACAGTTCAACCACATATTAAATTTTACAACACCATCTTTTTTCACCTCTTCGATAAGTTGGTTTGTCATAGTATGCTTCATACTTGACAGGCACGAGCAAACAGTGTGTGCTGTATTTGACATATTCAGAGGAACATAATATTTTAGAAGACACCGGAAAACTGATAGCTTCATAAAAAAGTAGTTAATATTAGGCTTCGGCTTGCAGAGCACTGACTTAGGCCTCGTTGTACAATCAGCTGTTGATGATGCAGCATGTGTTATATCGGTTACACCATTAGAGACAGCACGTGAGCAATTTTTCAACTTAAATTTTGAAGATGAAGGATAACCTCGTGGTTATGCGTACTTGGCATAGGTCGTAGAATATATGCTTGTAACAAGGTAGTGCTTGAAGTTTCATGACATGGCAATGAACTCGAACATTCTTGAGACAAGTGTGATGGAGCTGGCATGGAATTACAGAGCAAGAGTTGTTTGTAAATAATTGCACTGTCCGGCTGGCTGTTGCAGAATTTTGGCAGCATTCCGCCATCTTGTGCAAGTGCCACCCACAGTTTGCAAAGTGCGTTTCTGCGGGAAATTTTGTAGGTTTTTAAGGGAAAGTCAAAAAATATTTAGGGAAATTCGGGAAAATTTTGAGCATTTTCGATGTAAAAAAGGGACATTTCAAGGAAAAAAAAGGGAAAAAAGGGAAATCCAAGATGGCCATTTTGACATACTGGCACTCTGCCAGGGCGCCAGGTGCGCCAGTTCTCCTCATGTCCTGCTACTAGCGATGCTATACTTGGCTCATCATACGATGGCGCAAATCGCAAACTATAATGAGTATCTAACTAGTTTTCCTTCGAAAACACGGAGAATTCGTGTCGTATCTTCGTTCATTCTATAGTATTTTTTATTCAAATACCAAACCTTCAGCTATTAGTAGTCCTGGAAAATTTTGGGAATTCATTCTAGGGCAAACTAGTCCTCGAAAATGTGTATATTTACACTGTGTTTAAAACTGGACCATAGTTTATCAGGCACGACCAGGATGAATACTTGAGCCAAACACAGACCGGCAAGAATAAGGCCTGAAACCCGTACCCTCTGACTTGAGGTAGAATTGATTACCCACTGGGAGAGCAATTAATATTCGAGACTCTAAAATTCATAGGATAGTGGAGTCTATCCTACAGGTAGTCGAAATTGCTTAATTTCCCCTCGAATTTTCCCGCCCCTGAATTAACGAAACAATCCATCGATACGAGACGTCGCTTCCTTTTTTTTCATAAATACTTACATGTAATTTTATATTTAAATAATCTAAGCATATCTCCACATTAAAATACTCATTCGTAACTTATTTTTTTTCAAAGGCAAACCTAACCTGGAAGTTGTAAAGAATGTTATTTCCAAAATGGCTGTGAAGAAGAAAANTTGTAAAGAACGTTATTTCCAAAATGGCTGTGAAGAAGAAAAACTGTCCTCTGTCGTCAATGTCTTAATCTGCTAGTGGGTATTATATTCACATTAGTAGAGTTATTGTAATTTCCAAGCTTGCATATGACTAAAAGACTAAAAGACCGTTAATTTCAACGTGGGATTAATTAAGCAGGAATTAAGTGGCATGGTGGCGCAGTGTAACAAGTTACATTGACGATAAAACTGACCACGTAATACACTCCTAAAAGTAAAGACTTCTCGTAATTTACTAGCATACTATACAGTGTCTAGATTAGCTAAAAAATACAGTAAAATGGCCATGAAAAACAAACAAAAACGTTTAATATCNGATTAGCTAAAAAATACAGTAAAATGGCCATGAAAAACAAACAAAAACGTTTAATATCTCATCTTAAATTAAGAATAATGACTGCAAAAATTAAACAAAAAACAAAATAGTACTAAAAATAACANGATAAAACTGACCACGTAATACACTCCTAAAAGTAAAGACTTCTCGTAATTTACTAGCATACTATACAGTGTCTAGGTTAGCTAAAAAATACAGTAAAATGTCCATGAAAAACAAACAAAAACTTTTAATATCTCATCTTAAATTAAGAATAATGACTGCAAAAATTAAACAAAAAACAAAATAGTACTAAAAATAACANTTTTAATATCTCATCTTAAATTAAGAATAATGACTGCAAAAATTAAACAAAAAACAAAATAGTACTAAAAATAACAATCAAGTTTATTTTCAAAGAATATTACGAGAACACAAGTGAACCAGTTGTCGACGAAAAACAGTCTCATTAACTACCATAGAGGAAATAGTAAATATAAATTATCAAACAGCTAAGAAAAAAAATTAACATTTCAGAGTTCGGCCATCAACACTAATGCCAAAATTCATTTGGAAAAAACAACCTATCAATAAAAACAGAAAGTAGACTAAAACAAGTTATTGGGCATAAACATGTGCAACAAATGTAAAGACTCAGGAATAACATCCACTCTAAAATCCACTCAACAGGCTGTGAAACAAGTCAATGAATTTCGATAAAGGAAGAAGATAAATTAAACTCAGTGGGATACAGATCAATGAAGAATGTGGAAAACTACGAAGGAGCGAGCAGTTAAAACGGACCATGAGTCTGCAACACGCATCTCATATGTCAATATTAGAGTACACACCATACAACATGCCATTGCATTGGGAGATTCATTTTGAGCTCGATGTTAGTTCCTTGCTGTACCCAGCTAGTTTTGATAGTGGCCACTCCTTATGCTGAACAAGACCAATGGTGCATTTACTCAGAGAGCGACTATAAAGCTACGATACTGCCCTGTACAAGTACATACAAAGAGAAGGAGCCTAATACCTACTTCGAACTAACCACGGATGTTACAAGCTAATGCGAGAAATAAGGACTAAGTGACGAGTAGACCNGCCTAATACCTACTTCGAACTAACCACGGATGTTACAAGCTAATGCGAGAAATAAGGACTAAGTGACGAGTAGACCTAGTTATTTAACTAGACCAAAATTCTGGACAGATGTTTGGTCCACTATTAAATTTGGCGGAAGAGAGCATCCACGTTGATCAAGTGTGACTTGCAGACCTTTCACATTGGGACCGAGTCAAGTATGACGTAGAGGCCAGTGGCACCACGTTTTAAACCACGAAANCAAGTTATTTAACTAGACCAAAATTCTGGACAGATGTTTGGTCCACTATTAAATTTGGCGGAAGAGAGCATCCACGTTGATCAAGTGTAACTTGCAGACCTTTCACATTGGGACCGAGTCAAGTATGACGTAGAGGCCAGTGGCACCACGTTTTAAACCACGAAAATAAATTAATCTACAAAGTATGTGTGTCCTTGACTCCACTCTCTCAGTCAGGGATTTGTAAATACCCGAGTATTTTGCGAATTTATTTGGTAGCGGGCTATTATTCATAGTTCGGTACACACTCAAACTGTTGTGACTTGTTTATTAGCTGTTGCCATGAAGAAGAGCCCTTCTATTGAGTTCTTTATCACTCGGTCACAGTACTGCTCTCTGTTAATCGCTGATCATTGTCACGCAGCGTGTATGTAAAGAACTGCTGTTCAATCACAGCAGCACAACAAAATACCAAGTGCTTCGTGTGAATTCGTAGAAGTACTATGGTACCTAACGATTTGTTTCGATGTCTCGACACAGCGCAGCGCTCGATGACGGTGCGATACAAAGAAGGGGCCGTGTCAAGAGTATGTTTTGACCTGTGTACGATCTCCTCTCCTCTAGGTCACCCAAGAAGAGCAGGGCAGGAGTTGATAAGGACGAAGGACACCTCCCGCGTGTAGGGTCCTCGCAGAAAGGTCAGGAGTCTCACTCCACCGCGCCACCCTGATGGCGATAACAAATGAGGATTTTTTTTTTCTCCTTGGCTGCTATCAGTCTGGCGCGCTGCGGAGCAGGACAAGGTTTTGGAGAGGTGGGAGGGGGGAAAAGGGGGTCACGTGATTGATCGCCCGGCGATGGAGCCCCTGGTACGTGATCTTCAACAGGGCGGGGTGATGAATCGTGCCCGTGGCCTGGGGTCATTAATACGCGTCACGCCGAGGTATTGGGGGCTGCCACTCTCTGGACTGCCCTCTCCTCCACCCTTCTCTATCAACCCCCTTCAGCCTCTTCTTACACGCTCTTGGCGCACGACAGTTGTCGCCGACCTGATAGCCAGATTCTCTCTCTCTCTCTCTCTCTCTCTTTCTCTCTCTCTCGGGGCAATGAGCCAGCTAACTGTCCAGAGTTTGGCGGATCAGTTCACTTCGCGTACTAGAGGGCGTGTGGGTGGTCGGGCTGTGGTTAGCACCGTGATTAATCTTCCCTTCGGTGAAAATTAATTCGGATAGCTAAAAAGAGGACGCCTATAGCTTTGCCGTGCAGCCTTGGCACGTTGAGAGGGCACGTGCAGAAGCAGGTCTATTCAAGACCGCTTCAGCCCAACACGTTAGAGATGTTGGAAAAAAAAATCGATTCATCGAATGACGATATTATATCAACGATAGATCTATATAAATCGTCGTTATATTTCAGTGATATTTTATGGAAATCAATATATTTTTCCACGTATCTGAAATAAATATTATTAAAATGCTCTTTTAAAAAGCTTTGGTTTGAATGTAAAAATGTAATTAAAAAATCACTAGGGAAGACCGGGGCTAGTTGCAACACGGGTAGGTTGCAACACTGTTCATAACCACGCACTCTGCGATGCAATAATTGTGCCACTTGGCAGGGTAGTAGTACTAAGTGGCAGCCATCTTGAGCCAAACTCTCGGACGCGTCAAAAGTCCGGTTCGAAGCGCAGAGATGAATAACCTCTTCTCGTACATAAAAGTAATTTGTGCAGTGTTTAACTAAAGTTGTTGTGGTTTTTAGAGGTTGAGATAAGCAATAAAACCTTTATTTTCACGAATAGTGCAAACCTTCATACTTATTAGTTTTGTATAGCGATTGCGTATCTACAAAGGTAGGAGTCGAAAATTCTGTTAAATGCTGCAAGTACTGTATTGGGGCAGGTTGCAACAGTATGTTGCCACTTGCCCCAATTGCCTGTACTTAGTTTTTTTTTTTTTGCATTTTAAAGAGTTGTATTGTCTAACGTATTACAGCGTATGTAATATTACTTTATTACGTAAACAACATAATAAGTTCCTTTTAAAAATATGTTTGATAATGTTTATTAGACTAGGAATATTACATTGTCAAAGGAAGCGGTGAATAGCAACAAATTATCTATATAATTTGCATAGGAAGATAGAATTTCACGAAAGCAGCTCTGGCGAGGGAGAACATACTATTTGCTTAGTGTGTTCGTTCGAATACAAGCTTGGTGAAGAATGGGTGCAATGAACTTTGTGCAAACATTGGGCTCACTGGTTATGTTCTGGTAAAAATCATTTGTATGCGTGATAAAATTGTGTAACAGATGAGTCCGATTCTTGGGAGTAATTGTCGCAGCTAGCCCCACGTGTGTTGCAACTTACCTTAGCAATGGGGCAAATTGCAACATTTGCAATGATCTATGTAAACAAATATTCTTGAGTTCTTTCTTTTCATACGTGCACTATATTTTTATATGTTTTTGGCTTATGATGTGAGATAATAACCATGTATACTTCGTTGCCTGAAAATGAAATACAAATATTTTGCATCTTATAATATAAAAACTGTTGCAACTAGCCCCGATCTCCCCTATGTTTACTTTCGCAACATGCACCGAATACAGGCGCCACAACTTTCTGCAATACTTCGTGTCCTCAATATGTAATATGACAAGCCATTTTACCTTTGTCAAGCCCTTTAATACATAAAATATTAAATTCTGATGTACCGAAATTCGGTATTTTTCTTTCGATGTATCATTTCGTAAAACGATACTTTTATAAATAACCAATATAAATAAGATCGAAATTTTTTTCGATATCAACATCCCTACATCACCCTAGCATGATGAAAAAATATCTGACCACCGAGCCAGCAATTACATATTTCGGAGACCACTAAAATCTGGTCATACCTACGTATTTAGTCTCTTAAAAACTCCATACTTAAAATTTGACTCACTAGTTCACTTTTGAAAAGCTGGGCTATCACTCTGGTCACTACAATTTGTCCGTCTTTAGTAGCTGCAATTCAAACACAATGTGGTTGAGCACATAGTCAAAAATTTTTACGTAATGTATATGCATAAAATGAACTGTCCCGAATGATAGACTGACTCACTCATTCATTCATCAATGCACCGCCCAAACCACCGGACGCAAACATTTATGGATGCTTCCCTTTAAGGTGCAGACACCCAATAAGAAAGTATTTTTTTAATTGGACCCCTAAGAGGATGAAAAGATGAAAAAAAGTTTTCGAGTACTCCTTAACAGCTTATTAACACATTCCTAGGTGCGTTCTTAGTTTCAAAAGGTAGATGTAGAAATAAGTAATAACAAATTTCAAGATTCTATAAAATTAAATCCCTTCGAGGATTAAAAGGTGTAAAATGTGTTTTAGAAGACACCACAATAGCTCACTAACCCGATGAGACATCTTTGTGCGTTTAGCTTCAAAAGACAGCATATACAAATACCTAAAAATAAATTTCATGACTTTTTTAAAGTTAGTCCCTAAGAGGGTGGAAAGAGGTAAAAAATATTTTCGAGGACTCCTTAATACCATTTTAACGCGATAACATAGGACTATCAACATTTTTTTTGTTTAAAAATGCTACCTACATAAAAGCCTACAAATTAATATTAAATTTTTATTTTGAATTTAATCCCTTAGAGAGCGGATAGTGGTAAAATACGTTTTAGAAGACTCCCTAATAGTTTATTAAATCGATAAGATATCGTTTCGGTCTTTGCTATGGAAGTTGGCGTAATATTGGCCAAAAAACGAGTATTACGATTTTTATAAATTTAAATCCTTACGAAGGTTAAAAAGTTTTTATAGCATTATAGACAAACAATTTATAAAAAACATGGAAAAAGATGTTACGAGGATTGAGCAACGTTAAATATATAACAATATAAAAATAATTATCAGTTTGCTTAAGTCGTTCGAAGGGCTATAAATAGAGTACAAATTCGAGGACACAGTTTTAAAAATGGATGATGATGTCCTTACGCTGTGAAGTTCATCAGCAACACTACTCTCCTTACCTATCACCTCACAAGCTTCTAAAGATTGAGGCTCCATTAGTGTTACCGTCAAAACGCTACGATAGCACCAGGCTCTAAGGGAAGACTTGGTAAAAATATATAATCGAGGTCACAGTCTTCACTGGATGAGCACGGGGGAATAAGTTTTCATAACGCATATACCACTAATTCCATTCGAGTGCCCTTTCGAATTTAAGAGACTTCAAGACCCCCTCAAAGCCTGTTTTGATATGCCTATAAGCGAGGTTCAGGGACAGTCGCTTAAGGGGGCAGGGAGAGACTTGAGGTAGGACTGCTTCTCACATGTGCAGCTGTACGTGGCCTGCTCCATAGTAAGCTCACTTGGCAACTCGATAATCCTAGCACCTGACGGCAGAACCACTACTGTGGTGTACAAAGACGTCCTTCGGTAATGAAAATCCGTGACTGCTCCACATAGTACACGCGGGTGAAACACGGACAGAAATTTATATATATAACTAAAAAATAAAATAATGTTATTTTGAGGCACTAAACATTTTCAGCAGTTACGCTATTAAATTTTAGCGATTATGAAAATGTGTACTTTTTGAACAACAAATTAAACATAAATTTTTGTTTTTAAGAAGACTGATGATTTATTGCAATGCAAAATAATGTCACATCCGGTAGGGCAATGAGGGAAATATAAGTAAGATCTTTTTTGCCACAAGCTAAGGAACGCTTTTGAATAAATTTGGTGTTTTCAGCCGAACTATAGCACATTAAATACGTAAATAAATTATTTTAACATTAAGTATTATTTGTACATCTGTAAAGCATGAAAGAAGAAAGATGTGAACATGAGCAGCATTGGTAAGACAGAATGTCCTTTGGACATTCGTTTCGAATGAACAAATAAATGTCATTTTAATACCTAAATACTCGTATTTCTTACTACTACAACACGTATTAAATTTCGTATTATAATGCAGGAATTATCATTAAATAAATTAAATACTTAACTTATTTTCTTGCTTGTTTATACCAGTAGGAACACAAAACCTGAGCACAGTTAGCACCAAAACGTGTCCCTTGTTTCATTTCAACAATAAGTGCACTAAATAACTCAGACCTAAAAGTGCAAATAAGCAGAAAAATACCTGCTGCCGTAATCAGTGCCGAAATAAACTTATTTCTTCCCGAAATTTTCACACTATCACTTAACCGCATGGATAGATTATTGTAATCAGTATTTACATGCAGGTTTTTCTTACAACTTTTCTGAAGTCCTGGCAAATTTCTTCTTTCAGGCTATTCCTCCGCCTCGTGCAAATAAAGCTTAACTATGTCTAAAAAAGTACACCATAGGTGAAACGCACTACACTTTCATGCACTGAATATAATAATATTTTGCATGAGAACTATTTTTAACTAGGTGTTACCAATAAACGAAATTACTCTTTTTTATTTATATTAATAACATTAAAATACAATAATTTAAAAATTAAATTTAAACAAAGGTTTAGTTTTACCAAAAACAGGATACTTTTATGTTGTATAAAAGGCTTGTGATACATGAAATATTTAGGAAGCAATCAAAAACGTTATACATGGGTTGATTTTTCAAAGGTCTGTTTCAAAAAGTGTAAAGATACTGCAAATAGACCATACTCTCCCGCAGCTATGGCGAAGTCAAAACCTACTAGATATTTTTTCGAAAATTTACACATCGAACGCTTGAATTTCCTCAATTACATTCTCCGCTCTTGCCAAGTCCGCTTTATGGTGACCCGAGAGTTCTTCACCGGTACTACCATACCTCTGGTAAGCTACTCTCCTCTGTGCTCTTGCGTAGCTTCGACATCACTCTACACAGAATTCTCCACCATTTGTAGTTAATTTTTCGGATAGAAGTACGCTTGACGTCTTTCTGGTCATGGTACCACTGCGCAGTCGCAAGCTAGCAGATGTGACGTCACCTTGGTGCCAAACAATCCCCTGTAACGTCTTACCGGGTGTCCACTGCCAATCAAGATATGAATCAGAATTTGGAAGGAGGTTCGGTAGGAAAGTGCTGTAACACATATTTTACGGTGTCATGCTGTGTCACTAACGCAATGAATTACTAAAGATAAAAACTTATACATGTTCTGCCAATTTGGAAAACATTTCGGTACATCGGATGTCCTTGATGAACCTGTACATATATCCCACTTCTGCAGTTGCCTCAAACACTTAATTCACTCGTGGAACTCATTTGAAATTAAACTGGGTTGACTTTAACATGAATCAAAGAAGATAATACTAAAAAAAACGTTGTTATCGTTCCTGGGACTCAATGCAGGCCTCTGAGAGTGATTCGTGGCTGCACTGTACTCGTTAATCTTTAAAGGATTTTAATTATTCTCTTTCGTATAGAATTTAAAAGCTTCTACACCCTTCAGGAGGTTGTGGGTTCAGTTACCAAACAGGTAATTGTCGATTTATGCGAAAGGATATGTTACTGACGGCATTTTGTAGGATCTAGCGACGTTATCGCGTTGACCAAGAGACCAGCTCCATTAGTCTTAGAAGACCGGACTCTACGTGTTTCGAATAATCTCCTGATTAAAAGCGAATATTTATTTCAAACCACTGGGCAATAATTCTTCTGCGAAGTGTGATCGCCTCACGTCGATTCCGACCACATGTGTTGTTGATTCAGCGACTGTGTTACTGAGGTCGTTCGCTCGAAGGCCGTCATGTCTTGAATACGAAATGTACACACGTGCCGCATAAACAGAGACCTGAAAAATTTGCGGGTTATTTTCGGGACAAAATAGATTTCAAAAACATTGTACGCATATGTCATCTTTGGAGTTGGTCCGCGCTTTATTTACACCTTCTGGAAAAACATTTTCTGGATAAAAAAAAAAAAGCAGCAGAGAAGTGGCATGATGGCAGGAGCCAAAAACTCAAGTGACATTAAGATTTAAAATGGACTAGTTTGCGAAAATTAATTGTGTGAATTAATTTGACATTTTTGACAAAGAAATTTGAAAAAACCGTAGAGTACTCTTTTACAACATAAAAAAATATCTCTATGATGCTTCATAGAAAACGGGTAATTATGTTGAAAATAAATTTCACATTTACGCAAGCTATTCCTGTATAAAAAAAAACAACCGCAAATTTACTGATGCCTGCAGTTCTTTAAATGAGACGCAAACTCCGGCGTCTATCTTTACCTGCGTTTGAAGCACGGGCAGTTTGGTTTCACTTTAGTCGTCGAGCCGCGGGTGCAACCGAGTGGGCCTAATGGTCTGGAATGTGTCCCCATCCGCTTACTTGACGGACGTAAATTCTCCCGTCTCTCGGCCATTAATTCCGCCGCCTTGTTTCCCACTTGCGGAGAGGTTAAAAAAAAACTTTCTGGCTCCTCCCCCCTACTCGCGCTGAGAAACTAAAGCCCCGGCCTTTGTTTCGTAATTAAAATGCCTCGCCTTGCGAAGGGGCTTCCAGAAACAACAGATGCTAAAGACGCCGCGGGGCCATCCATCTTGGGAGGGGCTGGTGGGAGCCCGTCTTCTGCTTTCCGACGCCTTGTCGACGACGCCTCTCTTCTTACCTCCCTCCCGCCCCCTGGCGGCGAAGACGTGAAGTATTGCCAGCCCCGTCCGCCACTTTGGACGCCCCATCTGTCTCTATTTGTCCGGCGCGCGCAGCCGACGTCCTTTTCACCCCCGTAGCATCGGGAGGACTCTTGAAGCAATGTTACCTCCCCCGGGTCTTTCTCATTTCCCCCTCGCGTTTCGCCTTGTTTCCTCGAGGGCCGGCAACCTCGCACGACACCTCCTGCAAGACAGATAACTCCTGCCGTCTGTCGAGGTATGCCACTCCATTCGCGCGCTGACACAGACCGATGTGGCTTCTTCTGTCGCTGACGTCATCGCTCTCCGCTCCCGCGGGGACCAATGGCATCTTCCCTCGTTAGGTCTGGGACTTGTCGCTTGTCTCGTACGAATAACAAGGCCCTGTCTTGCCACCTCGCACTTATCTGTGTTACAAATAATATTCCTCCTCTTATGTACGAATTCTATGCCCTGATATATTTGTACACTTCCTGTAACCTAGTTATAACGCAACTAGAAAAAAATTATTAGTAAAAGTTTTTTTTATTCATATAAAATTGTGGATTTCTTGACAAACAAAACTTACATTACTGTTGACCACGTGATGTTTGACAGTTGTACTGGCGTTGGGCGATTCAGTGTTGCGGACAAGCGTACGAGACAAAAACTGATCCCTCTCATTCTTAGTCTACGTTACGGACTGGCGAATCTAGTAAATAAAATGGGAACAAATGACTTATGGTAGTATAATACTCGACATTATGTGGGAATCGCTATAAATCAGTGAAATCCACACATCCTATTGATCAGTTATATGGTACTGATAACCATTGGGGTCATTTGCTCTAGTATTCACTGATAAGCCCCAGTTTCAATATTTCAAGATTGGAGTGAGCATACTACACTGCTGACCATTAAAATTGCAACACCAAAAAAGATGCACCTGAAGGACCCCACACTGGAGGAATGCGTAAAGTAGGGCAAGACAATTGCGCGATTAGCTGTTCAGCTGAGTATCAACAAAAATATGGCGATTCTTCTCTTTTGGCGTATTGCACAATTAGTTGATTGTTGAATACAAATGTTTCTTTTTGACTTTTTCATGTATATTGATTACATAGTGTGATAATTAACTCACTAAATGCTACATTATTAAAACTTTAATAATTAACATGTATTAGCTTAGGATAATGTAGTTGTGGAATGATATGTAGAACTAGATACACAGCTATATGCGTACACGTGTAGCCTATATGAAGAAAAATAAAAAGCATATATATTACAATATATGTTGTATTTCCTTTTCTTTTCTTCAATGCGTTTTTTAGGGAAGATATTGAAAAAAAAACACAATGAAAATGGTTTGTGAGTGTATTTAAAATTTTATTCAAATGAACCCTGCTGAATATATTGAGCTGATAGAAAGTTAATGTTTCAAGTGTAGACAATATTTTTGTACTTTAATATTTGTTGTTGCCTAATTAACAACAAGCACTTTTGTAATGTATATACATATTATCTTAATGCCACGAACATTTTTCACAAAACTTTTTTTTTTTGTGAAATATTAATTTTTTAAATTCAGTGACGCAGAAAATCAATGTATATCGATAGTTAAGTTCATTTAATTGCAAGATCGATTAAGGACTAAAATAAATTCGAGAAAGACAGCGACGATAAAACTTTAAAACAGATAATGCGATTCTGCTGGTTGTTTGTTAATTTACAGTTTACTTTGCGTGTCACAGAGGTCTGACAGAATCGTATGTAGACCTATACCAAGGCAAAAACGAATTGGGAAGCCTCTCTACCGATAGTCAAATATAATAATATGTACACGACTATAAAATTTCTCCTTTTTTATAAACGTGATTAATCCCATTTTTTAGTCAATTTGGGGTTCCAACTTGATACCTCATTGGATATTTGAAAGTTAAAAAGTCTCACTTATTGTGGCCATTCATCAAACTTTTCATTCGAAAGTTATAAGTCAGTGTAGTTACACAGTTCACATTCGGATCACAAGGTTTCAGGTTTATGTCGCGGGCAAGCCAGTAGATCTAGGCATGCCATTTTAAACTACTTATAGGTCTCAGTAGAATTATTATGGAGAGTTTGGGGAAAGGAGCGTCTGTCATTCCAAACGTTGGCGGCCATATTTTCCGCCATATTGGATTCATGTGACTTTTATTTTTGACCCCAAAAATCCAAAAATGAAAAAAAAAATTAATTAATTAAAAAATCCAAAAATTCCAAAAATTTATAAAAAAATTGTATACAAAAATTATTTTAAAATGACTAAAAAATGTATTTAAAAGCCACCATCCACCATTGTGGTTGGTGCAGTCCGCAATCTTAATAGGTGCAGTCCGCCATATTGGTAGGCGTCACAGCCACCATCCGCCATCGTGGTAGGTGCAGCCGTCCGCCATTTTGGTCAGTGCAGTCTGCCATATTGGAAGGTGCAGACGTCCGCCATCTTGGTTGATGCAGTCCACCATATTGGTAGGCATCACATCCACCGTCCGCCATTTTGGTTTTTTGTTTGCCATTTGTTTATACATTACTAGAGTTTGTCCCACGCCTTCGTTCGACCGCCACATTTGTTTTTTCGTTTGTCATTTGTTTTACATTGCTGGTGCAGTCCCCAGCACCGCGCCCAGCAGACGACTGAACCCCTCCACTCCCCCCTTCAAATATATTTAATCGACCAATTGCACCACCCCTGATTCGCACACCCCCTTCCAATATATGTAATTGCACCACCAGTGTTTCTCATTTGCTAATTACTCGGGTGTTTTCGGAAACCTTCGGTTGACCAATTAGTCGGTGCCCCTCCACCCTGTTTATTATTGGCTAATTTCCCCACCCCCATCACCTCGTCCACCAATTATTCACCTTCGTTCTACCAATTAGTCGGCAGGCCACCACCTTCACATTGGCTAACGACGCAACGTGATAATCACACGGATTGGCTAATTGCTCGTGTGTTTTCGGAAACCTTCGTTCCAACCAATCGGCGGCCTACTTCGATAGCTAGTGCGGACTATTCCCCCACCCCCCTTAAAAACTCTTTATAAGACGCACCCTGAGCCTCCTCGGAAAATCAGTCATTTTTCTAGCTCTTAAAAATGTACGTGTGTTATCCGAGAGGCCATAAAATTATTGCGACCATTTTGGCATTTGGAAGGGTGCGCTCGCTTTTGTGCCTTGTACAAACGGAACGAGTTACTATAACTGCCGAAATAATTTCTCCTGGTTTACGCACCTTACGAAATTGCGACCGTATTAATGTATTTGCCGGCCTATCTGCATCAGGACGAAGACATACTGGAATGCCTCCCGTGTAAAGAGTGTTTCGAGAGCTCCACCACCTCGGTACCCGACACGCCGCATCGCAGAGTTGGTGCAAGTCCCGCCGAGCAGCCCTCGCGACGTCTGCGCCCGTGGAAGACGACTTGCCCGTTGAAGACGACGTCCCTGTTGAAGAAGCCCTCTCCGTTGAAGATGCTCTCCCCGTAGAAGATGACGTCCGCGTACAAGGTATCTACTCGCAAGCCGTACCCGCGGAAGATGCTCCCCTTCAAGAAATTTACTGGCAAGCACTTGCCGGCCTGGAAACCAACCCAGAACACAAGTGCCCGATGTGTATGGACCTCGATAAAGTTTTTAATGACTTCCTAAAACATTTTTGAAACTCGGCGTGTCCTTGCGAACCTAAAAAATGTTTATATAACAAAAAAAAAATTTAGTGGGGAAAAAAATGTTTTGCAACATCCAAGGTTTTCGCTCGTTGGACTCGTACACCATCAAGCAGATTGCCATCTCGTACAGTGACGAGGACGAGAAAACCAAAGCTTTCACTTTTTTTTTACCGCAGTGTCCTTGTCAGAACCCCGACCACATCGTGTAATAGACGTACCGCCTACAGACGTACGAAACGCACGGACTAAGATGGGACGAGGGAAATATTCCACACGAGGAAATTCCGGCAATGCTGGACTCTGCCATAATTCCCTATTAGCCTGTGTATGTGCTTGGAAGACGCAAAGAGTCGGCGATTCGCAATGCGTGCCCTATCGGAACGAACTTTGTAGACCTCCACAAGCATTGCGCTGCCCGCCGTTTCGACAGCTCGTCGAGACGTACGCCACAAGACTTCACGAGAGCAAAAATTAAAGATGTTACTGTGCCCCGTCCAACGCCTAAACCCTAAGATTGTGGAGTTATGATAACCCGTGGTACATTAAAAAGAACACTATGAGAGACCCATTGCATATTTTTAAAAAATATTACGTGTGTAATGCCATCCAAGAATCAGAGAAGTAACGCGTGTAAAAAAAGTATTCCTTGTATTATGCAGAGTAATAATAAAAATATTTTTATGTTTTCATAAATAAATGTGTTTAAAACAATATATAGATTTTTATTTTATCCCGAGTTATGTCCAGAACACGTATGTTTAAAAAAAAACACTGTTGGTAAAGGATAATATTTAGTATATCAGTTCTGTTAAAATTTAAAGATAGTGGTGGCTAGAGTATCATTGAATATTTTTTCTTATATATATATATATATATATNTAATTGTTTAAAAATAAATTAAGATTTTCGATAAAATAATGCTTCTTGTACGGAAGCTGCTTTCTAAAAGTAAACGCGCCCCGAAAAATTTAAAACCAGAGTTAAAAGCACCTCGCTACCCCTCTAGGTATGCGATACGCACAGTGAATAATCCCATGCATTCCCTCTAACACAGTCATAGAAGCTAATAATTAAAAAACATTTTCTCCTAAGTTTAAAATCAGTACATTAGGAAATTTAGGCAGCGGGAAAAAAACACCCATATGGTTACTCCACGTGCGGCGATTTTTCTAGCACCCATTGTAAGCATTTAAAACTTTTTATACGCATAAGTAGTTATAGAATGCCGAAGCTAGCCCGGGTACTGGCACACCATAGATTTTAACCATCCATTTTCTACCCACTTTTAAAAACTAATGGATTAAAAATACCCATCCATTTTCTACCCACTTTTAAAAACTAATGGATTAAAAATACCCATTTGTGTTCAAACCACTTTTAAAAACTAATGGATTAAAAATAGTGATACGTTTTCAACCCACTTAAAAAAACTAATGGATTAAACATAACCATACGTGTTCAACCTGATTCTAAAATTTATTGTTTGAAAATAACCATAACTTATGAAAATGCTGATACGAGCGCAGCACAAAAATAATTACTAGCGAGACATTTTTTTCATTTAAAGAAATGAAAATGTATAGTAAACAACAAAGCATGGATCAGTTGCTAAATGCATTAAACAGCACCCGCCATTTTATGAAACTTTCCGACCTCACAATAGGGCAGTCCTACCCGATAAACCACGCTGAAATAAATGAAACTAAGTACAGTCCCAAAGTGGTAGTTATTTCAGGAACAGAAATGTATACATTATCAGTACAAAACTGATAACTGATGTCAATTGAGGAGGCACAAGTCTTGTGTATGAAGGATTGAAAAAATATGGTGACATACAAAGGCATTCTATTCTGTTTGTAAAAGAGTAAATGCACGTATTCGTATAATTAGACATCAGTTTATTTTCATTTGTATTCATCTCTCTATAAGGTTTTAATGATTGTGAAACCATTAAAACATAATTACTGCTCTGACTTCGTGCAACATAGTCTAATTAAAAGTTTAGATATGCACCTCCAAATTCGACATATTAAAGTAAATCTTTCATTGCACTGTCTACAGAAATATTATCCATCTTTATTATCTTGGAAGAAAATATTGCAAAAGGTTTACGATCAACTTAATGACTCGCCGGGGACCCTTTTTTATTATTATTATTACGGCCTAATTTTGACGCCAATAAAACTCCGTTTTTTCGGAGAACTTCACACCCCACCACTCGGCCGGCCTTTTTTTTTAAGTGGTGAGGTGAAGGAGTTTTTTTGTAGTTCTAGTATCCCCTCTCAGATGGTGTGGCGCCTTAACCATCCGAGATTACCCAGGTATACATCTGATACAATAGTGACTTCTGTAGAGAGTATTTTTGCTGGGCTTTTAAGGGGTAATATATAGTTGCATCTGCTACTCCTAGATCTACTAAGAGTACGAGCATTTATTTTATTAGCTCAAATTTGGAACGACATGGTTGATTAACATACAGTGTGGATGCGGGCGCCTTCACACCCACACTGTAAATTTATCCACTCAGCCTGGGATTTGAACCCACGAACCTTGCGTTAAGAGTCGGACGTCTTACCACTGAGCTAAACTGGCAAGACGCTAGGCGAGGTTCGTCATATGGCGCGGCCGTTTGTAGATAGCGAGTCGGTAAGACTGAAAACCTGTTCCTACACCAAGAGAACTCGCGCTGTGTATTGAAGTCAGATGCACGATGCAATTGCATTTATCAACGAGCCTGACCTATATTCTTTAGTTTTTTTAATATGAAACTTTAATGGTTTAAATAACCATTAAAGTTATTATATGAGTACTTCCAACCTAAAAATTACTTTTTCTTTAATGGAAATATAAGTATCTACGGTCTCATCTCTAAGACCACAGTTCGTTCTGAAGAATCAAAATTTATTAACTTACCTTTGTTATCCTTAATTTCAACTATTATTTCCTTTACTTGATTTGTTTGCACGGGAAAAAACAAGGGATAGGCAGGCTCGTAATGGATCGTATCACCAAATCCAAATGTCGTCCTTGGTTTAAATGTAGCAATTATGCTAGTTTCTCTGTGGTTATATTCATCATGTTTTAATATCATCCCATTAGCTATATTACAGTGTANTGAATATCATCCCATTAGCTAGATTACAGTGTATATTTACTGTTTCAAAGTAAACAAATTTTGGGATTGTATTTCCAAAATGGAACTCGTTTGATTTCAGGATTTTATTTTCTGTGAAACCCAATAGTTCTCATATCGAACCCCATTTTCCAAACTGTAAATCAAACACACATTTTACTTTCACCCTGTTTGTTGTCTTATCCAGCTCGAGGGATATGCTATTATTTTCTCCCCCACCCATTGGAACTATATTGGCCAACTGGAATTTCAACTGATGTTTCCATACCACCCATGTTTTTAAAATAGAGTCTATTTTTCACAGGGGTAATGTTAGGTATTAGATATGAAGTATAGAACTGAACTAAAGCCACTGAGTGCTCCTCTATCTCTAAAGGATAATGCAGTCTTTTCTTTAACACTGATTTGTTATCTGATAGCTTGAATACTTTACTCATTTATTACAACAAAAAAAAATCTATTAAATAAGTGAATAATCCAAGAAACATGAAACAGGTAGACTGGGATATTAAAATAAGGATACCAGACAAAACTGTATTGACAAAACGACATGGAGAATTAATGCCTAATAATATTAGATGCTTGATAGTGGGCCCTAGTAATTTCGGAAAAACTACACTTATAATTGATAATTTTATATATTCCCCAGGATCGTTGGACTTTGGTACTTTATATGTGTGTTCAAAAAGTCTGAACCAACCTAAATATATAGCTTTAAAGGAAGATACAGAGGTAGCAGCAAAATTAATATCTGAACCAATAGCATACTTTTTCCCTACAAATGAAGAAATGGTTACCGTGGATGAATGTTGTAATGATTCTGTTGTTGTTTTTGATGATGTCATACTTGAAAATCAAGACAAAGTAAGAGATTTCTTCACTCGCAGTAGACACAAAGATATTGATTGTTTCTATTTAGCTCAGACATACTCAAAAGTGCCTAAACAGCTTATAAGAGACAATGCCAATTTTCTTTGCATATTCAGACAAGATGATACAAATCTTAAACATATTCATAGCGATTTCGTTGGTGGCGATATCCCATTTGAGAAATTTAGGGAGACTTGTTCAAAATGTTGGGATAAGGAATATGGTTTTGTTACAATAGACACGACTCGTAAGTTGAATAATGGTAAGTATCGTAATAAAATTAAAGACTTTTTAAATCCTTAGATTATTAGCACATTTTTCTTTGCCTTTAATGGAAAAATTTCCATTATTATCGAACAGACTCTGCTCTTTTTTAAATGTTTTTATATACCATAACTATTTCAAAAAACGCAACTGTGCCTTCAGGTACACTGAAAGCTTTTGGAATTTTAAAAAAATATCTTATCATCAAGCGCGACATCGAAAGGTTTATGTATGGCGGTGCTTTTTAAATTATGGTATAGTTTGATAATTCCTTTATAATCCTCTGGCTTCATTATTATCTCATTTACTCTTCCACTTCTGATAGAAAGGCATTGTGTTTGATTATTACCCAGGTAAAATAATTTCTCCTTTGAACTGTATTTCCCGACTAAACGAATAATGTCGATTCTGTTAGACTAATAGTACTCTAAATTGACCGCATCATTAGGAGCAATAGGATTTCCCACGTTTCTAAGCCTTTTGTTTTCAAAATCTATATTATTATCTTCTTCCAAGTAGGTAAGAAAGGCTTTATCCAAGGATCTTTTATTTCTTGTCAGTGTGGTTATAAAGTCACTGAACTGTGGGTGGGAAACAAAATCATTAGGATTGATCTTCTCAGTAGTTGTACCATTATCCCGGTGATCTTTAATTTGATCTTCAATCCAAGAGGTCATTAATGCATTTCCACATATATCCATCGTTTATTAATAATAAAATAATTTTTGGAAATTTAAAATTATGCGAAAAGTGATTTAGCACAATGACACACAAATGGCCACAAATTACTTGGTGGAAATTTTTAATTCTGCTATCGTTATAAATAATATTACCACCGAGATACACAATCGATTCCCGTGGTGGATCTCCACCAAATGAGTCGAAAAAATATTTTTTATTGGATTCTTTCCAGTAGCATACCCAGTGTGTTCCAGAGTTTTTTGAAACATCTAGGTTAACAATCCCACATTCCTTATCGAGTGGCGTGTTAGGCAGCTTATCAATCATAAATACACCTGGAAAATTTTTATTATTTAATGTTTTAACCATTATATCAATATCAAAGTTACTGAGTGGAGTTACTTCTTTTTTTTTTTTTTTTGCATTCTTCACCCCCTTACCTTGTTTTTCCATGGCTAAATTATGTCTATTTTGTTCTTCCAATTCCTGGTCCTCTCTTCTTAGCATTAATTACTGATGTAGCGATAGGTGAGGCACCTCCTGCCAATGCCCCTAGAGCTCCCAATGCTGCAAAAATCAAAGGTAAAAATCCACCCTTGTGAGATGTCAAACCATTTCCAGCCTTCATTTCCTTAGACATTTTCTTAAGTNAGATTTTCTTAAGTTGTAGAGTTGATACTGTGATAGTCATACTTTTGCCTTCCTTAAATATCTTGTTTTTGCATTCCAATGTGGTCTTTCGTCAGGAAAGAATCAATATTCAAACCCTTCAGCTCCTCGCTAGAAACTTGAAATGCGATGTTTTTTACTTTCATTTATTATACCTAATATTTTTAAAATTTTATTTTAATTCCCTAGCCCAGCTTACATTTGATATGCATTGCAGATCCAGTAACACCAGCCCACAATCTCTCATTGAGATCAGCATTTGAGCTTAACAATTTTTTGAATGCCTTCTTTTCCAGTTCCTTATCAGCTACGTGTCTTTCAGCTAGATCCTTATGGTGATGATAAGCTATATCATGCTCCATTGCAGCTTCATCTAATGGGTTAACAGGTTTATCACCTCTCTCAAGTCTCTCTTTTAGTCTGGTACCTGGGCCTAGGAATTTATAGCCTGGTGCATGCAACTCAAAAGGTAGAGAATTTATTATATTATTGAGTAGCCCCTTTCCATTATGCTGCGACTCCCAGAAAGAAGGGGGTATTGTGTTCAACATTCGTATCAGGTATGGTATATCTTTTGGATTATTCACAACAAAGTCACTAAACTTGCTGTTGAGCATATCCATTATTTCGACCTTCTCATTTTAATAGTTATCATTTCCCGCATTCTCTTCGCCATAAATAACGAGAAGCCTATCAATGAGCTTCCTAACATCATCCATCCATATTTATTCTTTGGGATATCCTGTATACCTGTTCCTGTACGAAGAGAGTCGCAGTTTTTCTTTATCATATTGTACACTGGTCTAACGATAGTTTTCTATTTATCGCCCTTGCTTGATTTTGGTGTTCCCGAGTTGGGGTCATTCTTTTGAAAAACTGCATTTGTATCTGTTAGGATATGACTATAGTTTTCATAGTCAGTTGCAGTGTAGTCACTTTCTGATACATCCTTACGAGTTAGCAGTTTCAGCAAACCATCAGTTCCAATGTATGTTCGATCTTTTACAGTAAGTCGGTCATTGTTGAATATTACTTCACTATCGCCAATATACCTTTTGCTTCCATCAGGCCTTAGTCCAAAACATGGTCATCGCAGTTATTTAAGAATTCAGTCACTTTCTCTCCAATAACTGTTGTTCTATAGTTAGTTAACGGTACAATATAGTTTTTCAAACGCTCCAACGCCTCAACGCCATCGTCATAGCGTTCAATGCCATCGTCATAGCATTCAACGCCATCGTCATCTGTGTCTGCTTTACCAAACAATTTTCTCTCAAATGAAGTTTCCGTAGGCATTCGTGGGTAATCCAAATTCTTTACAGCAAATGGAACAAGTTCCTTTATTAGGTTCTTATTCTCGTTTGTTACGTGCTCAACTTTTTGCCCCAAGTCCTTTATCGCATCTATCAAAGGTTGCTCCTGTCTTTTATTTTTATCATACTCGTCTTTATGTAGTTTCCGGAAGGCCTTAAACTTTTCAATTAGTTGTTTTCTTCTCTCAATATTCATTTTAGCTTGTTCTTCGGTAATCATTTATTATATGTATATATAAAATGAATATTGATAACTTAAATGTGTACTCTCTCAAGTGTAGGAAGCATACACTAAGTGATAAGGTTTCATATGAACTTAAAAATAATGCAAGAATTAAATGTGTTTGTAGATGTTGTGGTACCAATAAGTCAATGTTCACTGGTCGGAGTATAAAAGACGATATTGCAAATGAAATTCATAAACCAATGCGAAAAAATTTCCCCAGGAGGGCTGTTCTATCTTTCGGCATCGACGATCTCTGGCAGGCTGACTTGGTTGAGATGGACTCTGGATCATTAAAAGGTATACACAGTCTTAACAAGGGGTTTAAGTATTTGCTGACTGTGATTGATGTTTTTTCCAAGTATGCATGGACAATAACTGTCAAAGATAAAACAGGTGAAAATGTTGCTTTAGCATTTAAAACTATTTTGAATGGCCGCAGTCCTATGCATTTACAAACAGACGAAGGGAAATAATTTTACAATAAATAATTTAAGACGTTAATGGTCAATACCAACATAACACACTATTCAACATAAAGATTTAATAGAACATTGAAGGAGAACATGTGGAAGATATTTACTGTGCAGGGAAGCTATAAATGGGTGGATATATTGCCTAAATTAATAAGTGAATACAACAATGTTCACAGCACAATCAGGATGAAACCTGCCAATGAAAGCGCAAAGAATGAAAGGTCTATTCTAATCAACATGTATGGTGGAGAAAGAAAAATGGCTAAAGCATGGTTTGCTATAGGAGATAAAGTCCATATAAGTAAAAGTAAAGGTCTGTTTGAAAAGGGGAACACACAAAACTGGTCCACTGAAGTATTTAAGGTATGTGAAGTATTGTACACACACCCCATAACATACAGAATAAAAGATTTGAAATGTGAGTCCATCAAGGGTATATTTTATGAATCAGAGCTGCTTAAGACACAGTATGACCAAGACTACTTAGTAGAGAAAGTTTTACAAAGGAAAGGAAATAAGCTGCTTGTTAAATGGTTGGGTTTTGATAATAGTCATAATTCTTGGGTTGATAAGGAAAGTGTAGTTGTTTAAAAAAAAAAAATTCTATATGAACGTCAGTCATTTCCACCAAACGACCACACAAAAAACAATTTAAATTAATACAACAAGCGCATTGAGTTTTATATTCCTGTTGGCGATGCATTTACACATCCGAATGAGGCTTCTGTGTACCAACAGTATAAGCCAACTAAAAGAGATACAAATGCGGGTTATGAAAAAACTTCAACTATTGACCTTTGTGAGAATTATCTTCCCATTCCAGTTCTCAAGAGTAGAGATATCTAAGAATGGCAATATAATTGAAAGTATTGACAATCCTGGCATCACTTCGACTATGATGCATGCATTGCTTAGCTCAGAATCGGAATCATCGTACTTGCAACTAGCAGGGGTAGAAAAAGGCAAATATTTTAAGGCAGATGGATATAATGAACTTGTCTATCCATTAAGATATTTGTTTGGGTTTATGAGGGATTGTAATGAAATATTCTGGAAAGGCGGGTACAAGATTACATTCATTCGAAATTCTCATGATGATGTTTCTATTTACAGAAGGCCTAAAACACAAGCAGGAGCTGCTGATATTATTCCAGATGCTTGTAAAATTGTTATTCAGAAAATGGAAATCCTGTGGCCAATTGTTGAATACGAACCTAACTATGGAGACGATCTTAAAGCGAAACTATACAAAAAACACAAAATTCCCATCGGTTTCAATTATTGGCAATGTCTTGAAAAACCTGTACCTACTGGTGCAAACTCATTCCAGTTTGATATAAAGGATCAGTTCAACTCAATCCAATTCGATATGCCTGACTTTGTCATTGTTGGCTTTCAGCTAAATAGAAAATAAAATGCTGATCAAGACAAACATGGTTAAATTTTTGACCATTGTCATGTTAAAAATATTTCTATTAAGAATGAAAGGAATTAAGTGTTCCCTAAAGAGAAATGGAACCTGGATATCGAGGATAAATTTTTCGACATTTTTCGACAATAGTCAACAATGATTTTAGAAATTCAAAGACCAAGCTAGATACTCCTTACCATAACAATGAACTATATTATAACCCCGATGCATTTGTTTCTAGGAGACCATTGTATATTATTGATTGTTCTTACAGAAAAACCTCTATTGTAAAGGATCGAACTAATCTGAAACTTACAGTTGATTTTAATAAGCCAATCGAAGCTACAACTATTTGCAATGTGGTGCTAATAAGCCAAAGAAACCTAATTTATGATGTTAAAAGTGAAAGAATCACTGAAGCTAACTAGGGAGCAAACATGTATGGTTATTAGTTTTTAATGGATCATTTCCCATCAAAAACATTTATTTTAAAGATTAAATAATTAAAAACCAAATATGAATGAGATACATTAATACAGCATCAGTCCATTTCGTCTAACAAACATTATGAAAGGTTGACGCGTCCCGCGTCCCGAAAGATATTTTTTCGTCAGAAGGCACACACTGTCGAAACTCTCAGGCTGGCTACCGCAATAAATATTAAGGGTTTGGCGAGCGTGCTAGAAGAATGGTGCCAGGATTCCAAGGTGGAATGAATACGTGGTGTAGGGGCCACATGTGGAGGAAGACAGCGCAGCTGCATCTCGCAGCTACAAGGGGACGCTAAGCTCACACCAGCAGCTGCGTCTTTCCCGAGCCGTCTAACGTAATAAATGATGAGAGCTTTTGGCGAGTGTGCGAGAATAATAGCGATGCGATATCCGGAGTCAGAAGAAACACTGCACCGACCGAGGGGGGCCACCAAGTGTCCCAGCACGTGCAGAGCGGAGCAGTAAACTTCGATGCCAGAATCGAGGGACGACGCCGGGCCCACGTGCGAGTAACCGGAGCGCCGAACACGTTTTTACGACCCAGAGGACGCGGCGGTCAGCACGGCCACGTGCAGAGATGATGCAGGTTTAATATGGCGAACGAGCTTACAAAAACACGAGGAAAAGGAAGGAACGGGGCAGTCGGCTGATGTGAAGCGCGGAGTGCGGAGTGGCGCTGGGAGGAACGAGTACGAGAGAAGGCATCGAGACGTCGACACCGGTCGGCGAGGAATGGACACAGCCCAGGCGTCGCAGCCCATCCACCGAGTGACGGAGCGGTCCCGAGGTCGCCGGCTGAGATATGAACCATCGCCTCGAGACAGCTAAGTAGAGACATACAGGAAGTGTGACGAACCTTGCTCCCCACGGCACAAATCGCCGAGTCAAGCCCTACATAGCCTACATAGAGAGGGGGGGAGAGTTGTCTCGTGTGTTCATGTAGAAGTTAACCTGTTAAGCGAAAATAAAACTGACATATGTTAACTCGCAAAGAAGGTGAATTTATTTGGTAAATTGGACCTAGGAATAGTAGTGTCAACATATTCCTACGCCCTAACACTGAGGGCTAGAATCAATTGCTGGTGCCTTACGCAGAGAGCAGAATCAATACCTACTTATACGCTATAGCACTGGGGAGGTATCAAGGTGGTGATCGTATATATATTTCATAGTCTCACTCCTTTTCTATTTTGTAGTGCCCCCATGGTAGTGTATTAATACCATCTTTAAGAATAAATCTTTTGTCATCATCGGAACTCAATGCTTTTTTTCTCAACTCTATTGTCAACAGTTCATGTTTATTAGATCTTATGAGATTCATACTTTTGTACACCACTTCTTTTCCAAACAAGCACTTTTTGTAGTCATCAAAACTTATCTCATTCCTGACTACAGTATTTTTCACACCCTTTGCTCTTTTCTTTACATCACCTTCCACATTTAAGGCATACATTTTGGCTCTTAAACCAATAAATCCTTCCATTATTTTTCCATTACATTCATCTTTCATTTTGGCTATAATTTTCTTCTTTATTTGTGGCATGTTATATCTATTATTTTTTGGATAATAACTTGTATCAAAATGATCTATAATTTCTTTAATGTCACTGTAGAAGTCTGGCGTTTTTATACAATATATGTATGAGTCAGTATCTTGATAGCACAGTTCAATATTTCCCCCATACTTTGGTTTCATCACATTATNGATTTCATCACATTATAGTGAAAATAGTACATTAAGGTCTTTGACAAGTCAAGTATGCTCATTCCAACATAAATGGGTTTGTTAAAGCACAGCTTTTTTTTATTCATGTGAACTGCCACCAAAGAGTCAATAAATATTGTTCTATCTTTAAAATTTGGTTTAGCCACTAATTTATCCACTTGCTTGCTGCTTGTGCACAACCGTATATCCACTCTGTTTCTAATGTTCTCCATTGTTTTGCCGAATACAGAGTTGTTCATTAGTTTATAGAAGTCTTTTTCAAAATCATTAGATGCCTTCGTTCGCATGTTTGTGTTTAGATCAATATAGGACCTGAGCCATTCTGATTGGTCAAACTCCAGAACTCTATGGATCTTCTTCAACTTCATTCCGAGGGACAAATATTGCTTAAGATTTANTACGTAGTGCAGTACATATATTTCTTTGTCATATAGGGTAGTTAATAATTTAGGCATTTTCGAACCTTCAGGTATTCTGTTCTCTGGAGCCAGTGGTAGATCTTTGTGGNTAATTTAGGCATTTTCGGACCTTCAGGTATTCTGTTCTCTGGAGCCAGTGGTAGATATTTGTGGAGATCGTGTAGTTCATATGGATACTCCAAATCAACTTCCAATATATAGCCTTTTCTGGAATCATCTCGAATTTTCGTCACATCTATATTTGTATTTCTCCACTTAAACCTGCCGTAAGGTAAATACCGACTCATAGCCCATCCATATAAGTTATTGGCATCCAGGTATGCCAGATAAGAGGCTTCAACTGTGGCATCATAATCATTCATGTATTTATTATTTGCTTTGGCATACCTCTTGCAACATTGTGATATTCCACCACGAATACCTTTTTCAATCATCAAAATCATGTTGTAATCCGTTAGTAGTTCTAGTTCTGTTTTAGTATGTTTGATCATAGCATCCCACGCTAGCCCTGGTGCTGTGAATTACCATGCAGGATCTAGCTTATATGTTTTGAGACATACATCTCTAAAATTTTCTATAATATCAGCCAATATCAATACATCTGTTTTGTTATACAACTGAGTATACTCTCCTAAGGATTNTGTACAACTGTGTATACTCTCCTAAGGATTTGATGTTGAGATTTTCCCACACCTTTTTTGCAAACTTGTAGTCTTCATCTGTAATATCACATTTGTTGAGTTTGTTGTAAAACGCCTTCTTATTAGGTATTCCTTGTAACAAGATCTAGAAGCTCGTTGGAAAAATGCTTACTCGTTTCCCGGAATTGACTTCTGGAAAGATTGCTAGAGAGCTTATCGATGCTGCTGGCCATAAATTTTAATGAATCAATAAATCTTATATTTACGCCCTCACATACATGTTTAGTGAAAGAAATATATTTTTCCTCATTGTTGGGAATTAGGTCAATTTTATTTTCATCGATGCCCAGCTCCTTTACAAATAAATGTGTGTCATATCCAGATAGATTGTGTATAAACACAGGAACAAAACATGGATTTCTATAGGATAAGTTACAATCTTTGTGTGCGGCTCCTCTAAATTTACCTGTAAGGTGGTCATGGTCTCTCACAGAGTCTCCATCCAAAGTCTTTTCACATATATGGCAATGGGTGGCTGTATAATAACCAATTTCTTCTTTCTTGGTCAAGGGAATCATTGGTTTTTCATTTTTGTAGACATCTCCTATTGCCTCTGCTTCGTCCAGTAACATCTTGACGAATACCCTAGATGCATCAGATCCTTCATAAGTTACTGGTGCCTTATAGTATTCGTGTTCATATTTTATATAGTAACTGAAACTAATAGGTTCGTGTTTTTGGTACGGCGTCGTGTAGGAGTCGTCGGGATTTGGTTGGCAAGTGTCGATTTTAGTTAACAAACACTCAAAATCGGCATATATCACAAAAGGGACTCTCAAAGAATGATTTTTGTTCTTGAATCTTAGTATGTTATTTCCTTTATGTGGAAGTTCGACTCTTACTCCATCATGATCTCGGCAGTCCTCTTCGTGAGCCTTTAGTTGGCTTTCAGAGTAGAAGTGTTGCAAGTATCTATCACATATGTATATTTTATGGCCATTCCTTGTCACCTGTGATCCAATAAGTTTCGAAAGACTTTTTATCCAGCAGTAGTGGTCATTCTTTTCATCTTTAATGTAGAGTAGGTTAATATGCTTATCCACCTTATTTTTTGTTATTTTTAATGGATAGATTATATATTGCTTATTGTCTTTGTTTTCTTTTCTTCATACACATATACATTAATTGATAGCCCACTTCTTTTCTCAAAGGTCAGTATGCTATCCAATTTCATAGGAAATTCCAGACCCTTAATTGCTTCGTCAAACTCATGTTCATGATCCAAATACTTGTTCATTCTTTGAGGATGCTTTTGGGCTGGATGTAGTGCGGATAGAATAGACCACAAAAAACATTTTTGATCATTTTTCTTAACATTAATTATAGCTTTCTTGGCGTTGATTTTTTCTGGAAGATCAACATAACAGCTGCCATTAAATGGAACATATTTATTTATTCGCACCTCTAGTTTGAATATCCTACTGAGCACCCACTGAGAGCCCTTTGCTTCAAATGCACCCATCTCAGCTATGATTTTTGATATGCCATCGGTATAATATTTTTCTAGATCAGTTGATTTCAGTATAATTTCGTTCTTGGTTTTAAAAGAGCTTTCTACATATTCAATATTGTCACCAGTTCCTCTTTTGTACTCAGCGAAAAACTTCATGTTCACTTTGAGGTCCATTGATTTTAAATGTTTATTAATTATGCTGATGACAGCTCCTTTTATATCGTTTAGGAAATGATTTGGGTCTTTGTATGCATTCACATTCTTTACAGCATAAGTCTTGATCCTACTTTTAAATGCTTCTTCAATTTCTTCTACACTGAATCTGAGTGTGTATTTGTGTACTTTGCTCCTCAAGTGACTTTTTATGAGAGATGGTTTGTAATAGTGGTTACAAGCCTCACACTGAACTTGCTTATCTCTTTGTAACTTCTGTTTTGATATTAGACTTTGCGGTATTTTAAAAACTTCCCATGTTTTTGTAGGTTCTTGCACTGGTGCAAGATCTTTGTGCAATCTACTTCTCAGATGACTTCTTATTAGAGATGGTTTATAATAGTGGTTACAAGTTTCACACTTGACAAATAGTTGTTGAGGTTTATTCTTCTTACTTTTCATAAAAACATCACGCTTAAATTTATATTCGTTCCAAACATTGCCAGTTGCAGTAGCCTTTTTCGTTGCCTTGGTCGTCTTCGTATTATTTGATATCAGTTTATTTTCAATTGCATTCATATTCACTTAATATACATTTTGAATTCTTTAAATAAAAAAAATGTCTTGGTGTTAATTCTTAGAGCACCTTTTTTTTTTTTTATAAGCACCATTTTCTAAACCCAAATGTTAACGCAACTTTTTTTGCGGCGCGCGCGCCCGTACTCGTATCAGCATTTTCATAAGTTATGGTTATTTTCAAATAATAAATTTTAGAAGCAGGTTGAACACATGTGGTTATGTTTAATCCATTAGTTTTTTTAAGTGGGTTGAAAACGTATGGCTATTTTTAATCCATTAGTTTTTAAAAGTGGTTTGAAAACAAATGGGTATTTTTAATCCATTAGTTTTTAAAAGAGGGTTGAAAACGTATGGTTATGTTTAATCCATTAGTTTGTAAAAGTGTGTTGAAAACGTATGGCTATTTTTAATCCATTAGTTTTTAAAAGTGGTTTGTAAACAAATGGGTATTTTTAATCCATTAGTTTTTAAAAGTGGGTAGAAAATGGATGGTTAAAATCTATGGTGTGCCAGTACCCGGGCTAGCATCGGCATTTTAAAACTACTCGCATAAATAATGCACGTATAATACGTTTTGCAGGGAAAAAATTATACAAACAGTGAGGAGATGCTAGCGTAAAGGTACACCCACGAGAGGTACAAAATCATAAAAATACAGATACCATCGGCAACAAATTTCCGTATTTTCATAGATTCGTATGGGCTCGCTCCATTAATAGATATATGTTATCCGCGGTAAAATACCCCCGCCCTCCTCCTCAGAGTCACACCACACTGCTACGTGACTTTAGCCGAATGAAAAGTGACATGCGAACATGTGTATGTAATGTGTGCGGCCTCTAATCCAGCAGGTATCAATAGTACTCAGTCTTTATGAATTACGTGAACTAAAATATAGTTTTATTCCCGATATTCCAGTCTACCAAGCAGATTTATAACACAATACGAATCTCAGTAAAAATGTGCATACAGTTCTCATTCGCCACCCTTCAACCCTGTCGAAACAAATAAGGAAAGACTTTACAAGTGCGAAAAAAAATTAGAGCATATTGAAGCCAGTGTATTACGGATACTATAACATTTTAGAGTTATATTAATCCCTTTCAAACGTAGAAAATTAATTCTGTGTACAATTATTTTTGTAAATAAATTTTGGCTGGAACTCCACCTTTTTTTTCGTATGAAAACCAAGTTTGTACGACGAAACCAAAGATACTTTGTAATGCTGTGAAACTAAGAAATAATGGATGGGGGNNNNGGGGGGGGGGGGACGACGATTGTTCTCCACTTGCTCATACGTCAAACACACCTACACACACAGAGCCCGAAATATCCCAATTGCAGGCGTGATTGATAGACGTATTTAAAAAATTAAGACAAAAGCACACTTAAATATGTGGTCACGAGTCCCATTACAAAAGTTAACGAGAGGCACGTGCAGTTATAATCTGATCTCGCGCACAAGGCCAGTCGCGCTGCACCAGGTGTTGAATTGAACTTTGCCCTAGCGCACTGGCCGTTGTGTAGGAGCGGGAGGGGGGGTGGAGGGGGAGACTTTTCGCTCCAGCAGCTTGTTTTACTTCTCACACGAGCCAACTTTAATTCATAGGATAATAAACACAGATATATGCACGCACAAGTCAACGCCAGGGAAGACCCATCTTCAAGGGGACGCGGGTTCGATACTCGACTCGTTCGGCCCGAATTTATATTTTAAAAATCACTCCAGGTGAATGACGGGATGGTTTCTTGGACGAGTCCTTACTTGTTCCCGCTTGCTCTACAAACCAGCTCCATTTCAAAATAGTATAAAATTTACTTTTATTATTATTTTAGCTTGCACGCCACCTGGATAACGTAAACTCACGCTACTATTTTACGAGAATCTAATACAGTCACGAATACAAAATATTTATATGTGTTCATTATAAGAGGAAGGGGGTTGCGCCATTTTCTCTCACATCGAATCCGCAGCATCGGTCTTTCAGAATAACGAGCCAGCCACGTTTCAAGGACGAAAAACATTAAAAATTGCAACACGTAATGCAAACAAATGTGTACGTATTAATTTTAAAAAAAAGTCACTGTATTTAGAACAAAGATTTATTTTGTATCAGCAATTCCTTGCAAATTTCAGGCAAACTGAGATACCATTTTGCATTTTACAGGTATTTAAAGCTACAATTTCGCACACGATGCGTTGTTGGCCAGTCTGATAACTCTAGGAATATATACCGAATCGGGTCATTATTATTCTCTTCGTAATCCAACGAACGGCTCCTTTCATCCACTGATGCATATTCTTAGAAATATTTACACGCCCACGTACACAGTGGTCAATTAATGTCAAACCGTTAGGGAGGAAGAAATCTAACAGAATATTCGACCCGCTCACATCTGCAAATACGACTGTAAACCTCCTTTTATGAATAAAATATTTAACCCTTGTTGCGACGAAAAAACCTAAGACATTTTTGCACCGAATATATAAACACATATATAATAGCATTATTGTGTGTACATATAATATTATATATACACACATACGCTCGCGCATGAAACCAAGATAAGGCGAGAGAAAACAGACCACCTATCACAGAAATAGGAGAGTAAAAATTGCCTAGCAACAAACTTAAGATAATACACATCATTCCCCGAACAGTGCTGCATATTTATATTTCTGAATCGAAGCAATATTTCGAGGTGAAAAAAAACACTATTATTATAAGTTGAATTAATCTTGAACCTTGAGAGGAAACGTGTATGTTTACACACAAAAAACCTGACAATAAAAAATAAAAAAATAAGTCTAATCCCCTAATATAATTTTTTTTTTATTACAGGGCACGAGACACAATATCAGTGCTAAATACAGATTCTAATATAGTCCCCAGATCTTTATGAACCTGCAGAGGTACATACGCATGTTGGCAATGTTTCAGCCCAGGCATGCCAATGTATCACATAGACATACGAACGATAAGTTTTCGAAAGGTCAGAAGCGAGAGCTAAATCACCCATTATCGGTGTTCATTTTTGCGACAAACTTTGTGCACCGCCATCATGCCCGGAAAGAGTTCTGATGTTTGCTAGTACACTTGCGCTCTTTCAGACCCTCGCGATGCCATGAAGATATGAAATATCGTATAACACCAGTACATAAGCAATATATTAACAAACAAATACTAAAAATACTTTTTAGAATAGATTTTTAGATTTTTTGCGATTTTTCTCGATTTTTCATGATTGGGAGGGGGAAGTATTTTTGAGGGGGTGAGGTGATGGTGGTTTAATGAGTGCAAGGTTAACATTATATGTTTCTAGATTTAAAAAAAAAATGTTTTTATTTTTTGCTTTTTTTATAATAAATGCCATGGGGACGGGAGAGGGTGAGGTGAGGATAAAGATAGGTTTTGATGAGGGGGAGGAGAGGTGGCCAGTTCCACTGATTCTCCCCGGTTCTCTGAACCTGGCACGGAATCTCGAATCATCCTCTTCTGCTCTGAGGATTAAGTGGCTCATTCCGCTAAGAGTTTCTAATCCTCTTGCTCGACTGAGAATTTTTTGGCTCTTGTTTTGAGGATCTTCGAATCAGCTTTCGTCATTTTTTCCATTTTTTTTTGGAGAAAAAAGTGATTTTTGGGCAAAATAATTCATTGCGGAAGTTATTTTTGGAGTAATACTGGCAATTTTGTCGATAGCATGGCCATGCCAAGCCGCCGATCACGCCTGTGACATCAACGAAGATGACGGATGAATTCTGAATCCTTTCCCTGAACTCTGCGCCAGAAGCCACAAATGTACATACTAACTACTACCTTCTCTCCCCCCCCTCTCCCATCCCTCATGCAGTGCTTGATTATCCGTCACCAGCGCGTAAGATTATTGCCTAACGTATGCAAAAATAATTCACCGCGAACGGACTAACCACACGATGGCTTCAAGCGAGCATCGTGCGAGGATCTGCGGTCGGGACTCAACCCTGATAGGGCTTCTCTCGCTGGCGTGCTGCCGCGACCTAAATCATGTGGGCGGACTAGAAATGTAGGGGCAGAGAGAGGTGGGTGATTCGACGGGAAATTCACCCCTTCCCTCCGCCCTCCCCCGTTCTACCTTCCAACCCCCGTTACCCCAATTCTGTTCATGTTACGTCCGCGCCCCGTAATGTCGGGTCGGCACGGATGGGCGGCCCACGAGAAATCAAATCAAAGTAATCGGCCCCCGGACCTCATCGAGGTACCGCGGATATTCCAGTCATGGTGGTTGGTTCCCTGAGGAGTGCTGGGGGGGGGGCGGAGGCGGGTTGGAAGATTAACATATTCCGGTTCCGCGCAGGAGGTCAGGGGGTGAGGTAAACCGTTGGGGAGGGGGATTCGTTTGTGATTTATTGCGCGCCGACATGCTGCCGACAGATGGAGGGAATATATTCTATAACCCCTCGCAAGGCTCCCAGATCTTATCTTGTACCCCTCGTGTCATTACCCGCTGGCGTAACGTCTCCACTAGGTTTAAGTGGGAGGTAGGGCCTTACCATGCAGTCGAAAGCAGCCGTTAAAGAAAATTGCAGGCATTTCACGTTCTTCGGATTTTTTTTATTTTATTTCATGCAATCACACGATTTCTGCTTTCCACGTGGTAATTTTTTTTTTAGGATATATTACCTACTTTAAATCACCATGCATATTTATAGCATTTATAGGAGCTGTTTTTTTTTCATACAAAAATATGCCGTTATACCATTTCAAAATATGAAATCATCGGATCCGGCGCGATTGGCTAATTCTTAACCATACTCTATTCTGCATTTGATAATTACGATATATGAACTTTCGCATTGTTGATTGTGATAATATAAACGGCAGTCTTTCATAGTTATCAGTTAATTAGTGCCTGAAATAATAAAAAAGTTTTTCAATTTAAAAGACCACCACATTCATGCCATTAAACATATTTTTACTGTTTTACAAAAAGAACTGTTTAACGAGAAAGTTTTATACGTACATATGTTAAATCTGCTATGTTTGTGTCCCATTATCACAGGAACTATTTAACATAGAAATTATATATTTTAATAGTTTTAGCTTATGTGTTTTTTATTATATGAAACTCTGTATATTATACAGTTTTTGATGTAATGGGTCAAACATTCCAAAAAATATATAGTTTTACAGGAACATAAATTAGTATAAATCACCTTGCCATCACAATTTTTATAAGTGACAACCTGCCCCATATGCTGGTACAAGTTCCTTCTCTTCATTTTCTTACCAAATTCTCTTCCTCTTGTGCACTCTTGCCTCTTTGGTTGACAGTTATGCTGCATGCTTCGATATTTTAATTCGCACCTTGTCCAGAAATTTGAAAGTCTTCACTGCGTTGGGTACTGGACTGATGTCAAATTCCTGGAGCACCTTGGCTCTTCCAAAATTACCATCATTGAAGGATATCACAGCATCATTCACAACCCACTGTAAAGTTTTTAGGCCAACAAACCCATTTTTTGGCATCCGTGTCCAAATAAAATTGTTGAATGTCTCATTGGGACTATGTGATTTTCCATGAAAACCCTTACTAAACTATTCAGGATGGGCCAGATTTCTATAAATAGGCTTCACGACTTCCTCACTTTCTGCTATTGAATGTTCATGGGTATAAAGATCAACATATATTTCAGCCTTTCGATACTTGCACCATGTGCCCGGTCCAGACGGACATAAGTGATGTATTGACTTCTCATCTGTGGAAAGTTTGTGAAAATATATGGCTCAATTTGAATTTTTCATTTCTTCCAGTTTGTTTCTATTGCTTCTAATTGCTGTGCTATAATATATCTGAAGCTGATCAATAGTTTTGTCACTGAGTCTGCCGTATATGGTTTTATTATCAGAAAGTTTTTTTCCGCTCAATGACTGCCTCAGTTTTCTCATTCTGGTCGGTCCCCGTTCTCTTCTGTACATAAACAACACATAACATTTTTCTATATTTATTTCTTCCTCATATAGATTTTCTTCCACGACCCTTTAGTGTGCCTTTGAATCACCATCACCAAGAATTCATGTATAGCAAACATTCCTATATTTCTGAGATCTGTTCCAAATTATTACAGCAGCTGCGGCCTCCATCCCCCCCACTAGTGCCTTCGTAGTCCTTATCACAGTCGTGTTCTTCTGTTCCCAAGTTACACTTGAAACAATGTTTTGTCAGCACTTCAAAGTTCAACACCTTCCCAGAATCTACACTTGTCACTGTGGCTTCAGAGTTCCTTGAGGTGTGACCACTCTTCTGCCAAGTACTATCAAATGCTACTGCAATATTGCTGTCCCCATCATTCTGCTGAACATCCTCTTCTGCAGCAGTTTTCATTGATGCTGTTGCAACCCTTTCCACAGCAGTTCCGATGACCTCAGTCTACTAATTCATCCTACAAGGGGGCTGTGGTAAGTCCAATATTCCACACAATAGTTTTGCTGCTTAGGACCTTTGCCAACGGCTCGTATGAAAAAGACGAATCTAACATTAGACTCAAACAAGTTTCCTTTACACTTCTTTGATGCGTATAAGGGATTACTAAAATCACAGTTTACACACAANGTAGGACCTTTGCCAACGGCTCGTATGAAAAAGACGAATCTAGCATTAGACTCAAACAAGTTTCCTTTACACTTCTTTGATGCGTATAAGGGATTACTAAAATCACAGTTTACACACAAATCTATCAATTTGGTAGCAAGTTCATTTCTTACAGAAAGTTCTTCCTTCAGAATCACAGGTTGTCTACAAAGGTTGCAGCACAAGTAATCACTAAAAATCTTTACTAAAGGACTGAAACCTTACTAAGACATAACCTAAATCATTGTTTTCATGTTCAATGGGAGAAAATGCATTATCACTATTGTTCAACTTTTTCTCTGAAGAGCTGTATGGCGTGTCTACTTTGTTACTGGAAGAAGGCACATTTACATTTTCACCATTGAGGTTACTAACCATATTGTTACCGACTTCAGCTGTTTTTGTATACCTATTTCCTCGGAACTTGCGTTTCATGAAAACGTTTTTATTTCTTGTCATTGTAATGAACAAATCAACACCAAAAAACTGTTTTAATCAATACAAATATTGTGTTTATATGGCTCACTGAGGACAGACGAAAACAAAAAACAAACATAATTTCACAAAAACAGCTGCTATGTTACACCATTATCTAAAAATGTATGTTTCTTCTAAGCCTATATAAAACCACAGCCTTAAAAATTCATTCATCTTTAAAATACACTGAACAAAAAGAATGTATCAAAATGGTGACAGCTACAAACAGATGCACCTGCAACTTAAAAAAAAANTAAAATACACTGAACAAAAAGAATGTATCAAAATGGTGACAGCTACAAACAGATGCACCTGCAACTTAAAAAAAAAAAATTGGAAAATGAGTTTTACAATAACAAACATACAATTTTATTCAGAAAAGTTCAGATATTATTTTAAGATTTAAAACGAACAAAGTAAAAGTTTTCATNAAGTTCAGATATTATTTTAAGATTTAAAACGAACAAAGTAAAAGTTTTCATTTTTTTTTTTTGTTGTTAAACCCCACTCTATTCTGAATTTGATAATTACGATATACAAACTTTCGAATTACTAACTGATAATATAAATGGCAGTGTTTCACAGTTATCAGTTAATTAGTACCTAAAATAATAAGGACGTTTCACAATTTAAAAGACCACCATATTCATGCTATTAAATATAATTTTACTGTTTTACAAAGAGAACTGTTTAACGAGAAAGTTTTATATGTATATATGTGTAAGTTTATTAATATATTTACATATATATATAAGTATGTATATATATATAAGTATAAAGTAACATTTCCCCACATTACTGTTTAATGTCGAATTTCTTTATTTTAATTTGTTAAGGAAAATTCTTAAAATTAAATAACTCACAGATACGTTACTCTCAAATGAAGCAAATCTTGAGGAGAATAAATTCTTGAAAAGAAGAATAACTTTGAACTTCTAAATAATATTTCTGGAATAATTGCGATGTTATTTATTTACTGGGTGTTTATAAATTATTTCTCTTTCTTTTGAAAATAAAACCGTTATATACGAAAGGACGTTTTTCGAGCAGCAGTTAAAGACCAAAATTTATTTCCCGCCATTATGGTGCTATAGTTCAATTATCTGTATTTTCTGTTGCATTAGTATTTAGTTTACTTCCTCGCTGCATTGTGAAAAAATATATATATATCGGTGCCAAGGTCTTCCCTTGACATAGAAGACAGTTTGTTCGGAGAAGAACTTATATGTTTGACACACGTACGCAAATTTTCCTAATCTCATTTATTAGTTTTTTTTTCATAGCGCGCGGGTGTTCAAGACCTTAAACACAGTACAGTTTCGCAACCTGTATTACATTTTAGACTCCACACGCGTAAGGAATTGTAGGCTACTATGTGTGTGAGTTATTGATGGTCATACGTGACACGTTTGATTTTAAATTATTCCTTGGGCTGCTCTTGCATCAGCTGAGATGGTTAGTAAAGGAATAAGGAGACTTACGTAACACTGAAAGTAATCGTAATTTCACACATT
Organism: Clitarchus hookeri; assembly: GCA_002778355.1. NCBI lineage: Eukaryota > Metazoa > Arthropoda > Insecta > Phasmatodea > Phasmatidae > Clitarchus > Clitarchus hookeri. Next base: position 241,487 of record NQII01000889.1, on the reverse strand, counting down.
TATCACGATGGTCTGTCTTATTGACTCGTCGATTTTAGGAATCTTTCCAATCAGCCGGGAATAGAAAATAATTTCAGAGGCTACACATACATCGAAATTATATATTTAAAAAAAAAAACTGTTTCAACTGTTGTTTGAAAAGGGCAACAAGGACACATAAACTTGTTTTGTACGCAGTGAGTTAAAACATTTTTGTTGGAGTCTTACAAAACTACACGATTTAAAATTGTTATGCCATAAATTTACAAGAAAAAGCAAAACCCAAACCCGATTTTTTTTCGAAGTCACACTCACCATGGTCGTCGAGTTTGTTGAGCAAATAAGTTATCAGGTTTTAGAGTATAAATTATACATTTTTAATGTGATGTAAGAAAAATAAATCCGTAAACCTATCTAAGCGCAATATANTTTTTAGAGTATAAATTATACATTTTTAATGTGATGTAAGAAAAATAAATCCGTAAACCTATCTAAGCGCAATATATTTGGTCTCATATCACGGGAATGCCACAAAGAAATTTCCTGGATCTACTGCTCTTGGTTCTGCCGTATATATCATTTAGATAATTTTGTAAAACATATTAAACAATATAACCTAATTCATGGAAACATTATATGATGCCAGTATCTATTAAAATCATCGTATACAGAACAACTATTTAGGTAATTTTGTAAGGTCGCACCAAATAATGAAATAAAGTTCTAAGCTATATCTTGGAAACCGATTAAGCTATGTTCACTAAATTCCTCACAGAAGAAGTTATACGGTAAGCTACGTAAACTTACGTATCTTAAGTGACTCAGGCAATTATTTTTAAAATGACCACCCCGTAAATATTTTATATTAGTAAACTATATAATCCAAAATATTAGACTGATCACATCCGAAGTTGATGCTCCGAATCCTTCCTACCTCCATAATGCATTTGATTGCATGCTAGCTTATGGTGAGGTTTTCTGGGTTCGAGTCCCTGCTAAGGCACGTTTGTAATTGTAATTTTCTCACTACTGTCTCATATGTTTATGGTTCCATCTCTAATGATACTTCTGTCAACAAGACATCAAGGCCTACCTATCAACTAATATTTTAAGAACTTCATCAAGAATTATTTGTATACATGTATATAGGCTGCTTACGGTAAAGTGAGCACTTTTGAGGCCCTAGTTACTTTTTTCCTGTCGGCCATTTTTCATCCTTTTACTTCATATGAAAATTAATATTGCCATGTACGTAAGTAATAAACACAGTGTATATATTTCACCGGCCTCAAAAGATAACGTCTAAGGCTACAATAAAATATATTTATTGACTATTATTCCAAATGAGAGGGCTTCAAAAAGCGCTCATTTTACCGTGAATATAGGAAAGTAGGCTATTAGTTTCNGACTATTATTCCAAATGAGAGGGCTTCAAAAAGCGCTCATTTTACCGTGAATATAGGAAAGTAGGCTATTAGTTTCATCAGTAACTTCTTATTCTGCCTCTTGTTACGTATATATTCTGTGGCTCTGGCAAAAAAAAAAAACTGTTTGCAACGCTGGTTAAACATCATTATCTAGCGTTGCAGTTTCCTGGGATTTATGTATTGGGTTACAAAAAAAACCTGTAGATTTCGATAAGAATGTGTAGTTAAAAATTTATTTTCCACGCCGTTCTACGTAACATAGACTAACTACATTTTTGTAATACACTACCAACATCATGTAAGCACTCTGTCTTGTCCACGTCACTCAAATCGTTCTTTCGCCNGACTATTATTCCAAATGAGAGGGCTTCAAAAAGCGCTCATTTTACCGTGAATATAGGAAAGTAGGCTATTAGTTTCCTCAGTAACTTCTTATTCTGACTCTTGTTACGTATATATTCTGTGGCTCTGGCNGGCTTCAAAAAGCGCTCATTTTACCGTGAATATAGGAAAGTAGGCTATTAGTTTCCTCAGTAACTTCTTATTCTGACTCTTGTTACGTATATATTCTGTGGCTCTGGCAAAAAAAAAACTGTTTGCAACGCTGGTTAAACATCATTATCTAGCGTTGCAGTTTCCTGGGATTTATGTATTGGGTTACAAAAAAAACCTGTAGATTTCGATAAGAATGTGTAGTTAATAATTTATTTTCCACGCCGTTCTACGGCGTGGAAATTTTTGTAATACATTTTTGTAATACACTACCAACATCATGTAAGCACTCTGTCTTGTCCACGTCACTCAAATCGTTCTTTCGCCNCTACATTTTTGTAATACACTACCAACATCATGTAAGCACTCTGTCTTGTCCACGTCACTCAAATCGTTCTTTCGCCAGAAGGGCGGCATTACAACTGGATAATTCCGTGAAAATTCCCAACGTGAATTTTGAAGGAGCTTATTATGACTGCCAGCCTACGGCGTGTTTTCTGAAGTATTTATTTTGATGACTCCTGCCCGGGAGGGGAAGAGGAGGGACTGAAAGGAGGTTAGATATTTTCCCGGAGTTAATTCAAACTTTTTAAAATAAATGTCAGTCGTTTGCGCCCATCAATCCACTCGGGGATAGTGTTCGCCTCCCCACTTGTCGTTTTAAGTGGCTGACAAGCCCGGTGTTGGCCCACATACCAGAGTTCTGGTATAAACACCAGACTTCTACCCTTTGATACCAGGCATCAAAATTTTTTTATCGTGCTACGAAAAAAAAAANTTCTGGTATAAACACCAGACTTCTACCCTTTGATACCAGGCATCAAAATTTTTTTATCGTGCTACGAAAAAAAAAATCTCCTACTGTGCACAGCGCCGTGGTTACGGGAGACAGTATTGAAAACTTATCCTCTCCCAGAAGTCAAAGATTTATCTCTGGTTCTTAAAAACATGGGTTTTCATGCTGGTTCAATTTACGTTAACGGTTTTGCCCATAACTTCTTTACATTTTGAGGTGACAAAACTGTGTAATAAAGCGTTGAGCATCTAACTGTAGCGAGCTTGTACTTTCAGTCNAATCTCCTACTGTGCACAGCGCCGTGGTTACGGGAGACAGTATTGAAAACTTATCCTCTCCCAGAAGTCAAAGATTTATCTCTGGTTCTTAAAAACATGGGTTTTCATGCTGGTTCAATTTACGTTAACGGTTTTGCCCATAACGTCTTTACATTTTGAGGTGACAAAACTGTGTAATAAAGCGTTGAGCATCTAACTGTAGCGAGCTTGTACTTTCAGTCTTTCTGAAATAATATTATTTAAAATGACATATTAAACCACGAGCCTAAATTTGGTAGGGCTTAATTTCTTAAATTTTTATGTTAAATAATTTGAAGTACTTGCATGCTAAAATATAAATAACACCTTAACGCGTTGTGCATTTTCGTCCCTCTCTAGAAGAAAATAGAGTCTATTCCACAGTAGGTAACCTTGTTAATGTAGAATAAATACCCATTATTATGACCGGATGTTTTGCAAAAACGTTAATTTCATTAGAACTGGAACCAAGGAGGTGTTCAAGCAATACGATTTCATTAACAATGGACCGACATAACTTCTATAGCTGAGGACAATTTCGGAGGACAATAGAAAATCTACGTTAAATTATAAGATAATTTTAACTTGAGACCGTGTATTTCGTAAAAATTAGATACATCTTGTACACTATTTTTTGTGTATAGGCGGTTCACGGTAAAGTGAGCACTTTTGAGGATCCTAGTTATTTTTTCCTTTCGGCCATTTTTTTTTATCCTTTAACCACCTTTTTAATTGAATATTGCCATGTAAGTAATAAACACAATGTGTATATTCCACCGCACTCAAGAAGTTGACGTCTACAGCTAAAATAAAATATATATATTCACTATTATCGAAATGAGAGGGGTTTCAAAATTGCTCACTTTACCGCGAATGGCGTATACCAGAATTTTGTGTAGCATACCAAATTTCTCAGGCGCCACGTACCATAATTTCGTGTGGTGTGTCTGGAAACGTCGCACAGACTGGGCTGTCGGCCTGTCAGCCTGCCTGTGTTATACATTTCAGCCGCCCCCTTCCACGCCAGACCACTCAAGCAAAGGGGCTCCACCGCGTCCCGACTTGATTGCGTTATTTGTGATGGACNACGCCAGACCACTCAAGCAAAGGGGCTCCACCGCGTCCCGACTTGATTGCGTTATTTGTGATGGACCGTTGTTCGTTGCGCGCCGGCCCGCGCCACTAGCGCCATTAGCCGGCGGCGGTAATGGTCGGAACTGGCAGGAACCCCGGCATTACCGGCCCATAAAGCAGGCTGGGAAATAAGTGGGTTGCGACAACCATTAGAGCAAACTCCGTGATGGTGGTCAGGAGAGAGAGAAAAAAGAAAATTGGGAGGGGAAGTAACTCGGTAGGGAAGAAATGAGGCGGTGAAGGAGGGAGGAAAGTACACACTCCACAGAACACTTTTTTTTTTTTGCTATAAAGAAGTGAAGAAGCAGGGCTGCCAACTTGAAGACGACTATTACCGCGATCCGACACTCGAGCACGCTGTCTAACTGATACGTACGCTTGACTGAATAATGGCTGGAAACCCTGCAATGTCGCGTTTTATGCTTGATGGCTCAAATGCGTAGTTACGAGATATATTTCATCTATACTTAGTCTCCTGCCCAGTTGGGTATCTGTAATTTCCTATTCGGGGTTGTTTGCTTAGCGAGTTCTAGTTCGCCTTTTAGAACTCTAATTCAATCACGTAACAGGGTCCAAATTTTTATAAATAAGGTTATTAAGTACTGAAGTTCAGAAACGGAAAAATAAACATTATATCTTTCTGTGCGAGAGAATAAAATTTTTTTTTTCAAATAAATTCAGTTTTTTTTTAATCAAACTTATTTTGCCAAATAAACCTGGAAATATCTAGTCCATACATCCACTATTCGAGATTAGAATAATAGTATACGTTTTAGTCTATACAAAATAAGGGTAATAAAATTTATGAACTGTTGTATTCAACCCAACACATAAATTAGATAAAAAATTATTATTTTTTAAACATGAACATAATTTGTGCGGGCGGTTTAAAATACATAATAAGAACATTGTATTTGCTCGATTAAAACGTTCTGAGAAAGCTGTTATGATATTATAAACAATTTCAGTAATATTTTTGTTTGTCTTAATTAAAGCACTTTATTAGATAATATTTATAGTTGTTAATTTAAAACTAAAAAAAAAAAAAAAAAAAATCATTCGAAATTTTACCGATTTTTTTTTGTTCAAACACGTTAATATTTGACACGTGTAGAAGTTAAATGTAAGCAGTTAATTTTAACGAAATACGTACAACGTTTGTTTTGTAGTAAAATACACAAAATTAATAGTAAAAAATAGATGCAAAAATTACATAAATAAAGTTTTCTCTGTTAGTTATTTGTACACACTCAAGAAAAATCAATACATAACAANTTGTTTACCATGTCTTCATAAATGTTCAATGTGACCACCACGAACGGGCCGAACGGCATCTACGCGATAATCAAACACGTTCTACGCTCTTGTCATCATGTCCGATGTTACGGTTTGGATGGCGTTCATAATTCTTGTTTTGAGGTCGTCAATGTTAGCCAGCAATGGTGGACGAAACACTTAATCCTGTATGTACCGCCACAGAAAAAAATCGCACGGGGTAAGATCCGGACTTCTTGGGGGCCAGCGATGAAGAGCCTGGTCACCAGCTGCTCCTCGACCAATCCAGCGTTGCGGCAACGTCTCGTTCAGGTATCCGCGAACAGCTAGGTGCCAATGGGGCGGCGTACCATCCTGCTGGAAAATGAAGTCCCACACCGCCTCTTCTAACTGAGGAAACAACCACTCTGTAAGCATGTCCAAATAAGGGATTCCAGTAACAGTGGACTCGTGAAAAAAGAAAGGGCCGTAAACAGTGTCTTTGGATAAAGCGCAAAACATGTTCACTTTGGGAGAAGCGCGCTCGTGTTCGGTGGTTTCATGTGAAGGCTCCTGACCCCATATCCTCACGTCGTGCCGGTTCACCTTACCATTTGCATGGAACGTCGCTTCATCGCTAAAAACCAGTTTAGACATGAAGGCATCGTCTACCTCGTTCTGGGCAAGCGCGCAGAAATGATGTCTCAGTTCTTTATCCCTTTCGGTATGAGCCTGTACAAGCTGTAACCTGTATGGTTTGTACAGCAATCGCTTTTGCAACAGTGTTCATTCCGTCGACTGAGGGATTTGCATTTCCCGGCTAGCTTGTCGAGTTGATTTTCTCGGACTGCTAAAGAACGCTTGTTGAATCCGTTGCACATTCTCTTCGGACACACGTGGCCGCCCGAAACTTTTACCTTTGCAAAGGCACCCTGTGTCATGGAACTGACGAAACCAACGTACGATACTCCACCTATCGGAAGGACGACGTCCGTATTTGCGACGGAGTTCACGTTTGAACAGTTGTAACCGATTCACATTTAGCAAACTGAATAATACAGAACGCCTTCTGTTGTTCCGTCGCCATCGTGATGCGGACTAACACACAACACACGTTCATAGTGCAACGACAGACGCTCCCAGTGTCATCTCTCGGCACATAAAAGAAACATCAGACCGTCTCCCTCACATTGACGTGTCGAATGCGAGCTCGCTACCCCCTCGTCACCACAAACCGAGCGTTACGAACGCCATCCAAACCGTAACACCGGACATGCTGACAAGAGCGTGGGACGAGGTTGATTATCGCGTAGATGTCGTTCGGGCCGCTCATGGTGTTCACATTGAACATTTCTGAATGTATGTTAAACAAACTTCACGGTTCCACGGTTCATTTTATTGGTCAATAAAGGTTGTAGGTTGTTTGGTTTTGATATTATAGGCATTCAAATATGGGGTTTTTTTTTTCTCAACCTGTATAACCAAATATATTCAAAACTATATGTGAAATAATTAAAGCTATAATATAATTAAATTTAAATTAATTATTATTGGTTTAAACTACAAAAGAGAATATTTTTCCCCTAAGTTACCTAGTAAAATAACCATGAGAGCATAACTGCCCTCACTTTTCCTAGTCTGCCTAAACATGCACTGAACTTACTTTCCATGCTCAAAAATGAATCAAATAAGTACTGATTTTCGACGACTGCTTAATGTATTATTCTTGGGTAGGCTTCCATTAGTGTCTACTTAAGTGGAAATAATTTACTTATATTGTTCTATGTTGTCTCCTTGATATAATTTATTTACTGCGCCTGGTTCTCTAATACTTTGAATATTGGAAGGTTCAATTTTTGTACATCTAGATTTGTCGCCGTTCTGAGTGGAAATTTTTTTTGTCGCGACTGAGGAAGTGTGGGACACGGAAATGTTACGGTAGACAGGGCGTTGGCGTGCGGATCGAGCTGACGATTTGCGGAGGGCCTTGGCTGCCCGGAAGTTCAACGTCTGACATCCGCAAATCGTGCAGTTTAGCTGGCGTGATGCGGGCCCTAGTCTATTGTGAAATGCGTGTGCTCGGGCGGCTACTGGCTAGGGCCTCCGGGTTCGCAGAACGAGGTCTCGCAAGTCAGCAGCTGTGGGTCGCGGGACGCGGGGACAGGCGTAGCTTTTGAGTCGTGGGAGAGTCGTTGACCAGCCTCGAAACTGAGCGGACGCTTGGGCGCTGGCCTGAGTCCGGGACGACAGTTTAAGCTTGGGCTGTGCGTCGGCCTAGCATAGGGCGCGGTTTTGTTTTGTGGGTTCGTGGAGTGCAATCGCGGGAATGCGAGGACGTCGGTGCGGGCGCGCGAGATGGCGACTTCGGCGACATCACATTGTAGGTTGTAGTGCGATGTGTGGCTGATCCAGCCCGNGTGCGGGCGCGCGAGATGGCGACTTCGGCGACATCACATTGTAGGTTGTAGTGCGATGTGTGGCTGATCCAGCCCGTGGAATTCAATAGAATGTAAATAATAACCGGTAAAAATTATTAACTGTAATTAAATATTTTATATGATGCTTCTCGAGGGCCGTGAGAGGCAGGTGAACTCATCGAGGGACGTAGAGTCTGGTTAAGTTTAAATAATTGTAAGGCTCCCCCCACCCTGTTAATTTTAATTAAGGCGTTTAGTTAATTTTCTGGTACGGGCTCCCCTGGGCAACGTTACTCGGACTAAGTGTTACGCAGATAAATCTGGTTAAGTTTAAATAATGGTAAGGCTCCCCCCCCCCTGTTAATTTTAATTAAGGGGTTTAGTTAATGTTCTGGTACAGGCTCCCCTGGGCAACGTCACTCGGACTAAGTGTTACGCAGATAAATAATAATTTTTTGGTATCAATTGATAGTTAAATCCTGTGACGTAAAAAGTAATTGGATGTTTTGATTGAAATTGCACTCAATCAATTTAATTAATTGTTGTTCTTCTAGAGAAAGATTTGTAATTTAATTATGTCGAGTGTTCTCTTTCTTTTAAAACCTTATTAAATAGGAATATGTATGTTAAATTAACTAGTTAACTTTATTTATTTATGATTTAGGTAACTCCCCTCCCCTTTCCGTATTTTTAAGTATAACTTAATGGTTAAGTATTTAGTGACCTCTCGCTTTTAATTGAAGGAAAGAAACCTAGGGAAGAAATTCGGTCTACCCCTGCCAAGCGAGTTGACAGCCATATATGTCCCTGACAATTATACACAGTCGAATCACATTATTATGACCACCTGCTAGAAGTGCCATCTGCGGCGCGTAGCCCATGACGTATGGCCCGTGACGTGGGCTGGTGAAGCGGGCATATAATGCGACCGACAGGCTGGCTGTACACAGCCCCCTCTCTACTAGTCTTTCTTTCCCACTAATTAAGAGCATGGTTCCAACCTCTCCGCTTCCTCTAGCATTTATATTAATGCATGCAATAATTTTGAACTCTTTCCTGTCGGAGGGGTTTTTTACGGTGCTCACACCCGTTTTTAAATTTATCTTCTTAGTTATAGGTTAACTATAGGTACACTTAGGGAGGAAGTTATGGCTCCAATCGTTGGCCATGGCTGCCTAATCCCTCTCTGCCGCGATGCATGTCTCCTTGCATGAATTCCTTCGCCTGTAGGCGTACGGGGTTCGCCCTGAGACGCAGTTAGCTCCTGTCCCTACCTCGGGCTCACACTTAATATTTAGAAATAAAGTACGTTAGGAAAAAAACAACAATAATCGGCTTACCTAGTGCGCTTCCTGCTGTCAAGTGTAAGTGAAACGATTTAACCGAGTTGCACTAAAGGGATGATCTTCGGCTTTTGGGCCAAGGTGAGCAGCATTTCGAAAAAAAAAATACCGACGTTTCTGAACTGTTCACGTGCCTCTGTGGTAAAGTTGTATCGTTAGTGGACGACTGGCAACATTGGGAATAACCGTCGTGGAAACTGCGGAGCTCCACGCGCCATTGATGTCCGAGGTGAACGTCGACTTCGACGGTGCGTGGAGGCCAACCGACAGGCTACAGTGGAACAGCTCACCGTCCATGTTCGATTCCTTCCTCCGATACTGTTTGTGTGTACTGGCGGTTCCATCTTTAATGTCCCCCGCTGTCGAGGAGACATTAAGCCCTACCTGGTGATGCAATGAATACACAGGACCAAACGTCATTCATCCCCAACTCTGGCAGACTTCCACCAAGCTTCGAAACGATTACATTTCCTCCTTGTACACATTTCTCCTAAACGTTAAATATTTTTACAGCCGATCGCGTGCTCACACACACACACAAACACACACACACTTACACACAACCCATAACCATCAAATTAGATGGGCATGAAATTTAACAAGTATGAGAACATCACACAAGGAAGATGTCCCGCCTGCCGAATAATAAAGATCTGTTCCATCACCTCGTTCTGTCTTCTGATCCCGTCATATCTACAATATCCTACAGACATGCACGAAACCACAAGAATAGTGTTGGTCCTATCAGTGCAGAAGTTCTGAATCTGCTTGCGGAACCTAACATTCATCACAGCGATGATTCTGAGCGTGACATGACAATGAAAAAGGACTCGGTTAACGTTTCACTGACAGTGAGAGAGGCAGTAATGATTAAATAGGAGTGACGTGGAAACACTAGTGTTAAGTGAAATGTGCTTGATGTAGAGGCATATAATTCCGAGAAAGATTTCGCTTGGATTTTGTATAAAATGTTTTCTAGTTTCTGTAGGCTTGTGTAAACGTCTACAATGGTAATAAATGCAGATACACTGATTTAAGTATTAAGCCTTTTGTTTTGACTATAATATCCATCTTTGTATGAAGTACAAATGAGGCGCTGCAGTTACTACGTACGAAGTATTTTGTTCGGGCTAGACATCCATTCTAAACCACTGTGCGCTGGTCGCACGTGTTATTATCGCCCGTATTGCTATGATTCGAACGCGAAACAAAAAACTACCTTCGGGCCATGCACTCTTAAGGGTTGAGTTCCTTTCCGCTCCCCCCTTCCACTTCTCGTGCGAAAGNAAAAACTACCTTCGGGCCATGCACTCTTAAGGGTTGAGTTCCTTTCCGCTCCCCCCTTCCACTTCTCGTGCGAAAGTCAAAATATGTTCTATGGTGCAGTTGGTCACCGCGTAAACAGGCTCTTAATGGAATTACAAATTTCAACACATTTTAATCGTTATGTGCTCAATAGTTGCAAAGTACAGAGTAATTCTCTACATGATTTTTTTACATGTTTAGGTGTCCTCCGTGGCGTAGGACAAGGCTGCGGGTTGGAATCCCGAGGGGTGATACGAAAGTAAACGTTACTTGCAAACGTAAGTTATGCCTAGCCCTCCCCGTAAACTTTATTGATGATTTTCCAGTGAAACAAAACTTAACTATTTCCGTCATGGAATCTCAAAAGCAAACACTGGTGGTTAAGTTTTTACCTTCCCCGCAGAAAACCGTAGCCCCTAAATATTTTATAGATAATGAGCCCTTTTTTATAATATTACTTAGCGGAAGAAATAAAGAATGTTGAAAAAATAATTTTCCATTATTGGGTCTGACTTTTCTCGTTTTAAGTTTCACCTGCGGAAGTTCTCCTAAATAATCGCTATCGTCACGTGACAACGAAATCGTCATTTCTGCTAAGTAATTTTCAGTCACAAAGCATTTACCCGAGGGGAAAAAAAGTTACACCGAAAAAGGAGAAAGAGGTGGGGTGAAAAAAAAATGATCCCCTCCAAAGCTGCAAATCAAGTTAGGCCTATTTGCGGTTCTTTGCGGAATGAGTTCATTTTCTTCCGAGCACCGCATCATTGTCATTCTTCTTGAAAATGGATGCCCTATTTTTTTTTGCCTCCACTTCCATCCTGCCAACCTTTTCTCTCTGCTCCGGGAAGCAATTGCACCGGTGGTTTATTTTTATCGGGTTGGCAGTTCCGGGAAAGTAACGCGACGCGCTCGCGGTTTTTCGGACGGGAGAGTTGGCAAGTTTTTAGGCAGGAGACCGAGAGGTTCGGCGTCGTTGCAAAAAAAAAAAAAAATCCCGCGCATAAAATATACAAGCACACGAGCGGTCTGCCACGCGGAAACTTTTCCACCGACGCCAAGAACAAGTGCATAATTTACGAGATTTCTTCCTTGTTTTCAAGCTCGCGAACCCCCTTTACCGCACCAACGAACCATCATGGCCTGGACGTTTAGAAGGGGAGAGGGACTAATAGACGGGTGGCTAATGCTCCTCGGACGACGAAGATAGGAACTGAAAGCCATTAGAAAAATGACGCAGAGATTACGGCGTGACAGTTTTCGGGGTACAGTCGTGCCAACGTTGCCTGAACAAACAATCTTTTTTAAATAATAAACGGCGCGAAGGCCCAGAGTCGCGTCAAAATCAACGTGAGTGGTTTTTTTGTGCAGCAAAACAGAATTTTAAGAGAGCGAAAATAAAATAAAAAGCAGCTTGTCCTCCCTCCCAAAAAAAAAAAAATACTTTGACGTGAGCATTTTTATTGCGTTATTTATGTCGTGTCCAAGATTCTTGCTTTTCATGTTTTCTAAGACAGCTGATTATTTTTAGACCCTTGCTAGATTGTACAGTATAACATTTTAAAAAAGTCTGTTTTTGTTCATTCTAAATCCTTTTCTTCTTCTGCTTTGTTTTCCCGGCAAAATGAATTAGGTATGTTTGTTTGGAGACTCCAGTTTTCTAATTACGGAATCTACTAATGATGGAGTAGCATTAAGTACAATATTTCTAAAACAGTAAAAAAATATCAACTTTCTGCAAAGAATATTAAATTACAAGTTTGTACAGCAGACCTCATATAGTTTCAGTTTTTTTTCCTTCCATTTAATTAATTCTGTTTGAGTTCACTTTATACAACTTGTAAAAAAACAGTTAGTCACTGAGACCAAATCATAATTGGCATTTACAATAAAAATAGCTTCCACAAGAGATATTCTATAAATTAATGAGATAAGCTTGATTACAGTAAAGTTCGCAATGTTTATATCACAGGCGTTTCATACTTCAGTTAACATAAAAGTGTCTTATTTTTTGTTAAATTGAACTTTCACTTGTATTTTATCTAAAAAAAAATATTGTATTTAATTTAATATGAATAAAACCTTAGAAAAATAAGTTTGTTGGTAATGACTAGTAAAAAAAAATGTTTCTCATGCAAAATATTATTAAACTGAAGGCGCACAAATACGATGTGTTTGTTATCTCTTACGTGTAATTTCTAGGCTTGGTCAAACTTTGTATTAGGCGGTGGAATGGCTTGAAACTAGAACTTAGAAGGGCTTTGCAAAAGTTGGAAGTAACCATGAATTTACCATGCGCTAAGTAGAAAAAGATTGAAGCTACACTTTTTTTTTTTTTAATAAAATAATATTGTAATTACAAATAATAAAACGTATACTTCGTTGATATTTATTTATACATAAACCAAATTAGATTTAGGCATCATTTCAAAATATCTGTTAACTGTTAATTGCAGTAGGAAGTACTATGCAGTATTAAATAATTCACTATAAATAATATCGTAACATTTTAATTCCATTTAACGGAATGATCTAGGAAATTGATTTGCTAGGCACACTATCATAACACTTCAGGATCGATAAAAACTCTTTCTGTTTGCGAAAAGGACTTTTAAAGTTCTCTCTTGGAGAGGATACGAGAAACACGTGCTTCTGTCTTCTATTCCTGCATAGTTCTGACGATGTTAAGAGTATGCAAAACACTGCGGTATTCGATAAATGCACTGCTGTCGAATACGTTTTTTTTTCTCTAAAAAACTACTTCTTTCCGATACCCGCGCCTGATTCCGCTGTTGGCTATTCAAAAATATACCCCGAGACAGCCAGATAACGGACTGTGTTTATGCATTCAATAAAAAATTATAGTAGCAGCAAACTTAGGTTCCATACAATGTTAAATATTCCTACCTTTGAACAGAATAAAACCTACACAGTTCAGTGGTTTTAACACAATCTACTTGCTCCCTTGGATAGCTCAAGGACTGCTTTCTAGGGTTACAACTTACTCAACATAGCAAAGACGTAAATATTTTACGTTTTAGCTTCAATGGACAGCTGCTATGTCTTCCGCGAAGTAAAATGGTTCTTTTGAAAAATTAACTTAATGCGCGTGAACTTTGCCTTTCCAATATTTGTTTCCAGCAAAGAACAAAGGCCAGGTAACTAAAACCAGTTTATTGAATGATAAATGCAATTTCGCCGAAGCGGTGCGATGAAATAAACATAAAAGAGCGAAGTGAAAAGAGCTCAACGAAAACAGACGTGAATACCGTTTGATTAGGTTCCTCCACGCGTCGCATCGGTTCACAGTGTCGAACCTCTTCGGGTCGCATTGTTCGGGTACACTCGTAAAATAAATCTCGCCTTTCCAGCCGAGAATAAAGGGGGGAAACTCGACTCGGGCACGGCCTCTTAAATTACAAGCGCGGCAGGCCGGAGTCCACATTTCAAATCTTGACGTCCGCCTTTTAAAAGACTCCGTGAGACGTAACGGCCGCGTAAAACGTCGACCCAACACAGGGACATCGCTCTCAAGGGTTCAAGGGGGTTGGGGACAAGGGGGAAGGCGCCTTGATTTACTGCTACGAAAACAAGCGTTATGGGATACCAATTACAAATCCTTTGATGTGTGCGCCGGTTATCCCTTCCCCATACCCCCCTACCACACTCTTCCCATCGGTTAAAATACGCGTTTCGCTCCACGCGCTGAAAGTATTTACGCCTGCCTTTCCCGGGAAGATTTTGCACAAAAGCCAAACCACAACTTCCCCTCCATCGGCCAAAGCAACTACACCCGAAATTAAAAAAAAAAAAAACCTTCCAGGCTTACGTTTGCTCAGCCTACAATTTTCTTCACTCCCTTTCAGATTTATGAGAGTAATAACACTGCCTTGACTCGTTTCAGTCACTTTTAGATACGCCGTCGGGGCGATAGCGGCAGAACTAACGCTTTTACAGGGGGAAAAAAATGCAACGTCCTTTGAAACCACGGATTCCAGCATCCATGCTGCAGCATGTTCAACACACAATCATCTATGTGCTGTTATTTATTGTGTCTGGATCGTAAAAGATACTTTTATACATATATTTTTTGCCTCTTAACTGTAACTTTTCTACGTTTCAGTCATGGTTTTTATGTGCCTTCGTTCGGATTACCTATGTCTTCTCAAGCAAATCAGAGCACTAAACACTATTATTTCCCTTAGATAGCTAGGTGAAAAGTTCCGCATGGAACACTTTTGTGAAACGGGCTGTCGCCGTTAAAAATTTAATGTCAAAAAAGTGTTAGCTGCACCTTGACCTGAAATAAACTCTAATAAAAAAATTAGTAAATTAAAATCTTATAAAATAAACTTATAACGCCGTTATACATACTGATTACAAATTACAGAAAGATTAATCGAAGACTATCGATTAATAGGCAAATTCTTCCGCATAGACTAAAACACCGCCAAATTATTTAGGTTTAAAGAACATAACTATCCCTAGCCTGGCTAAAATTAACAAATAAAATAATAGGGTATATAATCCTAGTTTTTGTTTTATATTAAAAAAATCTTTTAAAAAATTAATAAAAATTTAAATTTTACCTTAAAATATATTATTAATTCAAATAATACAATAACTGCCACGAAATAAATGCCATTCGCCGTAATAATCCACGTAAAAAATCGCATAACTCATGACATGCTACAGAAGAAAAGGTTCTACGCTGTGGTATTCTGACGACATCAATAACGTCCAAATGGGCCATTTCCGTTAATAACAATTTTTTCCTTTCCCAGCTAATTTTTGAGACTTTGTACGCAAAAATTATACGCAAATAACCCGTTTAACTAACAATAATATAATATATATGAAATCGTGACTTATTTTACTGCACATAATTAAGTTGTGTTTAGGGAGCGTTCAAGTATTACGTAACGCAGTTTTTGAAGATTTTTGACCCCCCC
>NQII01000889.1:180850-222729 GCA_002778355.1 Clitarchus hookeri | reverse complement strand
GGGCGGTTTTGCACCCCCAAAACAACGGTGGCGCCAGGGGTGTGTGAATTTTACCCCCCTTCACCCACCCCTAAGGCAAAGCAACCCTTAGAGCAATTTTTTTTCTTCCTTTCCTTCCAGAGGGTCCGTGGGACCACTCCATCATCTTTACGAGTGTAAAAGAGCGGAATTGATGGCCTCGTCTCGTAGATAGCCAGGAGGAAAAAGGCCGGATGTCGTACGTTCAAGAAAATAAGCTTATTTTATCTCCGCGAGGTATAAAGCGCAATTTATGTTCAACCCCGGCGATGAGATCGGGACCCCAGCCTCCTGGTGGCGGGGTGAGATTTGTAAGTCGTGGCTGGAGGGGTGCGGTGTGTGGGAAAAGTTGGCCAAAGAGGGACTGCCACCGCTGGGGAAAATTTGTTATGCTTCATTTGTATAACCTACGGAGACACCCCCCTGCCTCCTCAGATATTTCGTAATGTATATGTTTGTTACCACCTCAGACGAGGGTCTGGCATCGTGATACACCTCGGCCGCCCTTGGCACGCCGTCCCATCTCGCTGAGAAGATTGCCAGCCTCTCACTCACCGCCTTCAAGTAGGTACTCCCCCGGCCCATTCGCGTGATGCTTCGGAAATTGCTCCCCAAGCCCTGGGGTATCAAGGGGGAAGTGCTTCTCCATCATAAAAACGAAGTTCCGGGCGTAACTGCGAAGTCTACTTCCTGGCATCGCAGCGAAGGCATGCTTAGTGATCGCGTCTTGTTTAAATGTGCCAATAAACATTTCATCTTCTTTCGTCGGGTAAAATTTCGCTAACACCTACCAATTTTATCTGCGCTGCTTTTCACTGCACTTGTATCGCGTGCCAGTTAATTTTCGTGATTGTTCAAAAAAATTGTACCTACGTACGAACGCACTAACTTCACCACATTTAATGCAGTTTAAACCTTCAAACCGAGCGCTATTGATTATTACGTGAAAAAGAAACGAAATATGTAAAAACGAAATGAAAGACTGAATGGTCATGTTGCCTCGTAAAATTGTATAATAAAACACGAAATTAACATTAAAAAATTGTGGTTTTTATTAGTTTATGGGTTGTTATTTCATTTGATGCACCTTATTTAACAAATCCATAATTAGAAAAACAAATAATTGAAAATCAGTGAATGAAATAGTTGATGAATCACTGGAAAATGTCACTAATTCAACAATTTAAGAAACATATAGCATTTTTTTTTTTCACTAATTCAGTAGTTAAATTGATTGAAGTGACTGTTGACTGAGTCAGGCAGGCGCTGTTAACAGATTTAAACGGCGAAATTCTCGCTGATATCTAAAGTATAGAGCAATATTTCTAACGGTAGGTCAATACAAATTAATGGCAAACCTGCTAAACTGAGTCATTGAAGGGGACTTTCTAGAGAAGTACTTTCTGCGAATCAATGTTAGTGCGTATACAATTATTTCAGCATATCAGACTTCTGGGAAGCGGTGTTTTATTTCTCTCCAAGAAAGTTAGGAAACTCATTTTTATTTGTACATCCTATTACACAAATGTAAAAAGAAAATACGAAATTAGGGAAAATCGCTTAAACCCACATATTTAAGAGTTTTCTGAGAAGATTTTTTAGGATGAAAAAGAAAACCCAGAAAGTGGCATCTACAGTACAATACGCTAGAATGCATTGCGTGCAATAATACTATACATTTTCTGTTGAAATTTGCGAGCAATTCAGCTACAGCAAGTGCTTGTCAGAACTTTAGAAAGAATTCGCGTGCACATTTCCTAACCGCCTGACGTGGAATTTTGGCCGTTGAAAATTTTAACTGGGAAGTAGTCTCTCTCAAATACCAACTTAATTCATCTCAACTCATTTAGATTTAAAGTGTTTTCAACAAGCTCATTCCTAACGATAAAATATTCTTAAAATATTTTTAATGAGTTTAAAATATATAGGAAAGGAGCAAAATAGTTTTTTTCAGTTACATTTCCGAAGAAAAAAATTGTATCTCGATTTGCAAAAAAATGTCGGTGATCCAAACCCACGGTTTCGGACAGATTATCTTTATAATTTCATAAATTATTTTCTTTAAAAAAAAAATCTAATTCTATTTTTAATGCATAACTGTATTTTTTTTATAGGTTTCAAATACAAACAAAGAAATAAAATATTTTATTAAGTTATAAAATAAAGACCGTACACATTAGTGAGAAGAAGATATGCTCAACTGTAAATAATGGTATGTTCTTGTTCTGGTGTTATTTATGTCTAGTTATTGATTTCGAACTATGGATATCTTTACTAGCTGCTCATATACTGAAAGTAGTCCTAGTGAGAAAGAAAGAAAGTCTAATAATCGTAAAAAAGTACGGAAATAAAGCACGTGCGTCAGCAGTCTACTTATGTGTACCGCTGGTCTCGAGCCACGGGAAATAAGTTTCTACAAATCCTCACATCAAATACTGCAGTACTGTATTCACGATTGTGAGCACACGAAGTGCAACCCGATTTTCGTCATCGTATATGTATTTTCGTCATCGTATATGTATTTTCGTCACACCGTTTCTTTCTTCTCGTGTTTACTTAAGTATTAGAAACTTCTAGTTCAGTATTAAATTTGATATAATTTGGCAAAACCTTCTAAAGCTTCTCATAGTTTCACATCTAATAATATGTGATATATTAAAGACTACCGAACAGGCCCGGCTTCGCCCGATAACAATTTAGTTTTTACAGCGATACTTTGAAAGACTAAAATGGTTACTTTGGGTCATCCTTAAAAGATAAACATATGCTATTGCGGACTTTTCTGTAGGCCTTTTTGAGAGCTACAATTCTGAAGTAGGTTAATTTCATGTATCTCTTATGGCTTAGTCAGCGCAAGCCATGTGAGCGCCCTAAAAGTGGTTTTTTACGACTTTATTACAAACGGTTCAAAATTTCTCTACTATCCTTACATTGAATATAAATGTTTTATACGCCAAAATCTTCCTCAAGAAATTCTATAAATGATATTGAAAACCGCATCAAAATCCATCAAGTAGTTTAGAAGTACCAAGCGAATACACAGACAGACGTAGATAAGCGACTTTGTTTTATACTATTTAGAGACTAGATAGCTTGTCATTAAAGGTTACAGATGTGTCAACAGTAGGCCCTTGACGGAAGCTTACAAAATGTATTACGTTTTGCATTACGTTTTAACAGGCACAGTATTTTTATGCCAAATCTCAGTAAGAAGCTGTGTATCGTGTCTGGCATCTATCTATCTGCCACAATTTCTTGTCTGTTGATGTGGCAAATGTGTTTTTTCCCCCTAATCATTATGTTATTCAGTCCTNTCTATCTGCCACAATTTCTTGTCTGTTGATGTGGCAAATGTGTTTTTTCCCCCTAATCATTATGTTATTCAGTCCTCAAGACTCTTAGAGGTATAACTTATTTACGAGCGATTTCGTTATAAAAGTAAAGTTTCATAAAGAAAATATAAACAATATTGAAAAGTACATTGTATTTTGTTGTGGCAAGTGTCCCAAATTTACTTTGGAAAAGCGGATCCGTTCAAAAACTTTAGTGGAAAACAAAGAAAAATTACATTAAAAATTGTATTGTTTCTGTTATTGGAAGAGACTATTCGCACTCCCCATAGGACTATTAAGCCAAAGCGAATAACCTAACAATTAAACGGTCGAATCACATATAACTAAATAACAATCTATATAATGTGTCCTTCATGAGCAAGAAGCCAATAAGCAAACGACATCGAGTCGAATATACATACGAATGTAAAGTCTAACATTCTGTTGTACAATAACTCGTATTTTGCGGGTCACCCAGAACTTATGAGCTGAGAACAGCAAAATTAATTTTATTTTATTGCAGCACATTACGGCCCTGAATGTAATTCAGTAGATTCTATTTGTTTACTGTCTTAACTCTCAAGAGACGAAACTTTCTGTGGTGTAGTGATCAGAGTACTCGCCTTCCACCTAGGCGAATCGGGTTCGATTCCCGGCGGAGTCTCTTCCAGATTTTCGCACGTGGGAATCGTGCCGGACGGTGTCGCTGGTCGGCGGGTTTTCACTGCAACTTAGCTGAAAAGTGGACATGAAAATATAACTAAGAAAGAGTTTGTAAATTTTGTATGTTACAAAGAAAAAATTGTACATCATGAAAGGCAAGACATATCTACCAACAGGAATATGGTAGCCTCGAGTTTCATTTCTGCATTGGAAATAAATGGTCAAGTTATTAATGCAGTTTAAGAAGCTGACGTGATAGTTCTCAGTACGTTAATATGGAAACGTTAAAATGCACTATTCTTGACATAGGAGTCACTTAAATAAAATACTGTACTTGGTTTTATCCTCTTCTCGTGGAAGAAAATGTTCAAACTTTGTACATAAATCATGAGGATGGAACTTTTCAGTAGTTAATACCTAGCCATTGGCTGAAAGCTAATAAAACTAAAACTTACTGCACTCTAGAATAGAAACATTTTAAAATGCTCCAAATATGCGAATTTGACTGCAGGCCTGCGGAAAATGCTCTGCTTGATTCAGTAAAATTGTACTCATAATTTTAGTCGCTATTATTAGCAGATTAAAGATTGATTTCTGCCAGTGGCGCGTGGTGAACTGTTGCTAGGTAAGCTGGTGCTTGCTCATTGCTCTACATTCTCGGTGCACGCAGCAGGAACCAATAACCTCTGCGGAGCCTCGGGAAACTGAATGTATTTAGATCACTCACAACGACGAGGCCAGTGGTCCATTAGACACGCCCTGTGGCGTCACCTGCCGAACTACGTTTGAATGGTGGAAGTGTAAACTAGGAAGCAACAGGGTACAGCACAGAGCTAACGCCAGCAAAAGTTCACCACACGCCACTGATTTCTACTGATTCCTAAGTGAATGGCACTGGCCTGGTAGTAAAACTTCGGTGCATTCCACTGATTCGCCAGCAGATCCAGTGAAGTGATTCTACCTGCTGAAATACACTCATTCAGATTTAGAATGCGGGGACAAAACGTGCCGCTTACATTTTGTGCATCCCTAAAGGAAGCAAATTCACGACTCTTCCGACGTCATGGATACCGAGCGAGCCTTTTCTACCTCCATGAATGAAACAAGTAGAAATATCCATATATCGTTCGGTTTATGGCCCAGATATGGTTTCTATAAATTGGCACTTTCGTATATCGCCGGCAGAAAGGTTTTCCTTAGGGTGGGAGGAGGGGGACTGGATGGAATGTATGGAGAAAGAGAGGATGAAAGGGCGGTTTGGGAGTAAGAAAGCGGATGCTCACAGTTAGGTGGAAAAACAGACTTGGAACATTCTCGGAAAGAAACGAGGCGTGCGAAAACCTACATCCTTACAACAAATTGGGGTTCGATCTTGGATGGCACGTCCTAAAAAAAAAAAAAAAAAGTCATTTGATAAACGTGACGTGATGTACATATTCGCGTCCTTCACTCTGTCTAGCTTACTCAAAATGTGTATCTGTAAAGAGGAATAAATTGGACTCGTGGTTGACATTATAGTATCACTTAAGTGAAATTTTGAGTATTTTTCTTTTTTAAGTCGTATGTAAATTACAAGGTAAAACAGCATGTTGCATATTGTAAACGGAAAGAAATCTGTTTTTGTTTCGCAGTCATTTTAAACGGCTTTAGGTGATTTATTTTATAATAGCAGACTAGAATTTTTATTACTGAATAATTTATTTCTTATAATTAAATAATACCCTTACATGGACGCCTGAGGGGCGTATCTGAGTTCGTGAGGGATGGAGGTCTTTATAAAAATAAATTAACTAACCTTGATTTTTAATTTATTCACACAGCTATTATTTACAGTATTAAATTATCTGCGTCCGCTATTACTCTTTTAATTCAACAGTGAGCGCATTATTTAATGTATATTTCAACTCCAATTAACGTCCTTCTTTATGTTGCTGTTTGGTAATTGTCGATTAACTCATACTTTTCATTAACACACGTTCAGTTTGTATGTTGCCATCATTTGTATAGAGATTCGAATACACTACCCTTGCGTGACANTTTTCATTAACACACGTTCAGTTTGTATGTTGCCATCATTTGTATAGAGATTCGAATACACTACCCTTGCGTGACACCCAGCCTAGTTTTCCATGCAGGTTCGTCATTAGTCGAAAGTGGTCCTGGGCGTTCATAACGAAATGTTTTCCAACATAAGCAAAAACTTGANTTGCAGGTTCGTCATTAGTCGAAAGTGGTCCTGGGCGTTCATAACGAAATGTTTTCCAACATAAGCAAAAACTTGAATGTACACATGGTTGAAATTTAACTAGTCCTCAAAATAAATCGCGAAATTTTTGATTTTCCAAGTCATGACAGTACTCGAGAAAATATCAATAAGCAACAAAAAAGAAAAAAAAATGGTGTGAACACTTGGAAAGAATTTCAATGATAGTGCTACAATTTCTCAAAGTCAGTGGGATTAGCCAGGTTCTTTAAGGGAAGCAAGTGGTAATCAAATCAAAGAGTTAACAATAATTTGCTAACTTACTTACAAACACCACAAAAAAAATGCTCTCGACTTAATATCTCATAATAAATGGCTATCACTTGCTATATCCAATTGTTATTTACGTAATTGTCCATCACCTCACAGAAATTAATGCAATAAAATATCTAAAATCAGTGCCAATAAACAGTGTACCAAAACCTGCTAAATTATTTTATAAAATATATGACCATATCTGACAGTTCCAATATTTACAATAAAGTCCGTATCACATTTGAATACAGTCCCACCTTAATTCAGTATTTATTCCGCCAGTCCGTAATGTTCTAGATTGCTCCGAGCGCCAACATGCACAGAAGCCCTCTACACGTCGGGTACCACGCCCTCTCGTCCCAACCACACCGCACAAACACTCGTCTGCCGTCGTCTCGCACCCTCTCTAATGTCGTCTGTCCTCTCTGCTGATGACGCTGCACAAGACTTTACCCAATTACCAAACTTCAGCCAGATGGCTATCAAAAAGACTGCATATCCTCCAGTTGCGGCAGTATTTATAGACGACGCCGGCTGTGGTCTATAACTTTCTTGACGTTTCGAGTTGCGCCGAGGAAAATGATTACCAGAAAATTCTTGCTTATCCTNGGCTGTGGTCTATAACTTTCTTGACGTTTCGAGTTGCGCCGAGGAAAATGATTACCAGAAAATTCTTGCTTATCCTTTCAAGTCGTCGACTTCTCCGGCATGCGGGAGGAGGTTCTGTGATGCCTGCCAGGTCGGTTGTCAATCATTACCTGGGCACCGGGCGACATAGCGGTGAGCGGATCTGACTTTGGGGAGGGAAGGGTGGAGGCGGGGTCACCTCCCCCCCCCCACACACACACAGCCGGGACAGCACATAACCAGGCAGCTAACATGGTGCCTGCATACAGTGCGAGAGTCCGCGCGTGTCAATATATACCTAGTTGTAAATTCAATATACACACACAAAAGAAGGGACTTGGGAAAACCGAGGAAGAAATGGACTCTAGAACACGCTTGAAGAGCAGAAAAAGAAATACGGGGGCGACCCCCTTCCTGCCCTTCCCGTTCGCATGGAAACCCATACAAATAATAATAATAAATGAAGGCTCATGCCAAAAATGTGCAGAGCAATATAGTGACAGGTTGTCCAGTAATGGTTGAGCGANGTAATAATAAATGAAGGCTCATGCCAAAAATGTGCAGAGCAATATAGTGACAGGTTGTCCAGTAATGGTTGAGCGAGAATACTTTAAAAGACAGAACCAAACATGTTCAAGACATTCATATGACTAGCCAGATGAGGAGAAATGGCATAGCTACCAATAATTTGAAACCTGCAAAATTCGCGTCATTATTTAAGGACAGACTGAACTGCAAGTTACTGTGCGTTTGACCGACTTCAGTCATTGGTACGAGATGTGTCTGGCACGCCCAGGAGAACACTTGAGCCAGAAATATTGGTTCAGTGGAGAATTGGTCAATCTTTTTTAATGAGATGAACCAGGTAGGTGACGTTGATTAATGTGCAGCGGCCATTGAAAAAACCGACCATGCTCACTTTTTTGTAAGGCAGTGGAAAGATAACGCGAATTTTGCACGTCTCTACCAATAATATAAGCGCAGGTAATGGCGAAGACTTTGGTCACCATCTTCTGAGAACAACAGTAAATCGTATACAAAACAAGCCCGACACAGTGTTACTCAACACAAATATGTTGCCATGCTTAGCAACAAGAATATGATCCCTAAAGAGGCAGAGGAGTTATTGAAATACAAAGATATGGCCATCGACGTTCAAGGAATGTGGTGGTCGGAAAACCACAATGTTTCCTGTTGTAATAGGTGTCTCTGGAACATCGAGACGGCCCGTCAAGAAGCTAGACAGCCAGCTGGGCTATCAGAAAGACAGTGAGCTATTGCTATAACTACGTAAGTTGCAAACTTAGTGGCTGCCCATATTGTGAGGATCGTTTGTACATGAATTTTGCTCGTACTTTTTATGTTAGATGAAGGTGGAACTTCCTTGAGTATAACACAATGAAACATAAAGTTCCTGCCACAATGTCAAATTTTCTCCTTCAAATGTATTCGACAACAATAAAATTTGAAGACTTAGTACAGTTATAAAATTTTTTTTNATGTCAAATTTTCTCCTTCAAATGTATTCGACAACAATAAAATTTGAAGACTTAGTACAGTTATAAAATTTTTTTTTGTCACCAGACAAACTTGATTAAATTAAATTATGAACGCGTTAAAAAATATGCCACTCCATTAAAGCTGTTTATTTTAAGGACCAAGTCTGAATTTTCTTTAGATATAATTTTTAAAATTGTGTACTACTGTATGCCGCTTGGAAATTGCAGATATGTTTCCATGTATCCCATTTACAGGAAGTGCGATTAAGAACTTTGTAATTTATTTCCACTTCCAAAGTAAATTTTAAATTTATTTATGATGTATAGATGCTGCATAACGAAAATGATAACATTTTGATATTTTACTACTTTCGTTCACTTTGCACTTCCAATAGCATTCTGCCACTAACAGTTATCTCCGTAGCCTGATTTCATTTCTAGTTATTGGTCGTCATTTTAAAGTATAAGTTTCGGAAATAAAGGTATTTATGTGCACGGTTCTGAATAGCTCAACTCGTCAAACATCTAAAATATTTGATGGAAACTAGAGCCATCCAACTTTTTCAGACAAACATGGCAGCGTTTGGGAAGTTTCGATGATGTCACTTACTTACAATCTGGAATTTCTTTCAATGTTTTTGATTGATTCAGTGATTATAAAAAAAAATTGTTCGTTAGTGTAGGAGATTCAATTCGTTCCCAAAGTNTAATGTTTTTGATTGATTCAGTGATTATAAAAAAAAATTGTTCGTTAGTGTAGGAGATTCAATTCGTTCCCAAAGTTTAATTATGCTGATTCATGTAAGCGTCTAGTCTATATATAGCCACTTCTGTAAACGGTACTACAATTTGATTCACTTGAGACGTGAGCTTTTGAGATATTTTCTTTTATTATGCTGTATGTATTTGTGAATTACTGGTTAGTCAAGAGAGTATGGTTCGCATACCCTTCATCATGAAATATTTCTTGTTATTTGGATTCGATATAGGTCCGGTTGGTGAAGGGTGACAACGAATGGCACGCTGGAGTGGCGACGGAGTGTAAGAGCAGAGAAAAGAGGAGTACCCCGTGAAAACCGCGGGGCAAACGGCAAAGTCAGTCAGGTTTCCCACACACGGGATGTGACCACCGCCTGGAATTGAACCGTCGCAGGGTGGCGGTTCATAATCACCACACATCTGCCGCGGCCCCACATCGACACGGTATTGTCTGTCTCATATAATTTGGCGAGATTTACACAGTTAATGAGTGGCAAATTCAGGTATACGAAACAAACAACGTGCCATTTACAAAATCCTGTATCAGCTGATGCATTAACGAACATAAATGAATATTATGTTGGCTATTCTTAGTGCACTGCCGACGCACATAAGACAAGCGGAAAATACGCGGATAAGAAAGAGTTGTTAGATTAATTAATACATTTTATTTTACATGGTCATAAAACAGCGGTTTTTGGTGTTATAAACTAAACTTCGTGCTAAAATAGTAACGTATAGGTGTTCAAAATGTAATTAACATTAAAACAATCCGTATTGAAATGAAACACCAAACCGTGGGAGTTCTTTTCACGTATCACCAACTCTCCTTCCATGCTTTCCATACACGCTTGATATTAATTCCAAAAGCCTACAGAAATATCGCAGGGTATTATTAAATTATTTTTTCAAATCATTTGACGAAATATATTTCAAACTCGTGTCATTTCAAGCCAGTAATAGGAGAAAAGTCAACTTTTAAATAGTCGAGATCAGGAGGCAGGCCAAAGTGCTGCCACCTGTTGAGAAACGCATTGCCATGCGTGCCATGCGTGCCATCTGTCGCTCTCCCGAAACACTAACCAGCCAGAAAAATATAGCTTTCTTGAGTAAAGTAACAAATTTAAGAACATATACCAAGGGTTTTATATTCCCACGATGTCTGTATAATTTCTAAAGTAACATGTATTTACGTGTACAGGGATTTTGTTTACTAGTAATTTCTTTTGGTCCTGAAATCGTTACGTCTACGTCCATTACACGCCATGTTGTCCTGCCGCCCGCTTTGCAAAGTCGTTTGTGAGTTAGCGAATGAAAGTAATTTGTCAAGCAGGTTCCCAAAATTATTTTTATTTCAATTCTCAACATATTAGCTGTAACGTCCAAAGTGTAATAAGGACTATAATTACAGTCTCGCAAATGTTAACCCAAATTCGCTGTCTCGGATAAATTAAAAATGAGTTAGCAATTATTTAATTTTTTGCAAGGTTTTATATTTTTACTTTTGCAACCTAGGAATTTTTTAGACAGATGTCAGTATATAAATACCTTAAAGTTTGTTAAGCATTACAGTACTATGGTAAGTGGATTAGCTGACAGGCGTTGATAAAAAATACAGCCTCCACTTGACGCACCATCTGATGGCGAAAGGATACATAAACAAAAAGTGAAAATTTGGCGATACTTTCGTCGAACTGTAAAAATCTCGCCAACTTACGCGAGACGGACAATAAGGTCGGCTCACATCCGCCGAGACATGGCCCGCTTTTCCGCCGGCGCCCACCGAAAGCTTCGCGGTGCTCCATCAACGACCACGCCGGCCTGCTTCGGGCCCCGCAGCGCCGACTGGTTTATTGCGTCGCAGCGCCTTTTATAGGCCGCAACATGCAATATATCGATTAACGTCATTCCCCGACTCGATTTACACCATACGGCTCAATTATTTAAAGTCTTCATTTGTAGAGAGAGCGCCCGACGCCCACGTCTCATGCCCCTTCTTCCCTTCCCCTTTTCTACAAAACCTACCACTCTTTTTTTTTCAGCCTTCTGACAGCTTACCTTTCTAGATACACACACGCACGCAAGGCACCCCGCTTTTTAGTCCCGAACTCGCATGTTATTTTTAATAGCCCTCCCTTCCCCCCTCCGACGCCAGACAGGTCCACTTGAGTTATGGAAGTAACTGTTCGGCGCTCCACCCCTTGCCTGGTGGTAATGAAAGGACACGGGTAATATATTCCTCCGCAGCACAGGAAATAAAAAGGAAGCTGGCCTGGGCCTCGTCTAGCGTGTCCGCAGTCGCACGCCGAGGGGGTAATTAGCTATCGCGAAGAGAGCTTTGTGAGTGAGTAGGAAAAAGGGGGTAAAGGTAACAAGGGGNGGGGGGGGGGGAGAAAAATTATCGCCACCGATGTGGCTATCGTGCAGCCGCGAACCCCCTAATTGCGTCCGTCGAGTCAACAGTACGTACAGTTTGGGAACAAGAAAACGAGCCTTCACGTCCGCGCGTCTGCTGCGGACAGACGCGAGCGGCGCCGAACGTGACGGAACTGAGAAACCAGCCTCATTCTCCTCTCGCCGTCTATATTCTGCCGCTGTTAAGAGACCTGCAGAATTCGCGTTATTAATTAAAGACCAACTGAACTACAGTTACTGTGCGTTTGACCGACCTCAGTAATTGGCAGCAAATAAGTCTAGCTCGCCTAGGAGAACTCTTTAGCCGACCAAGAACAGTGATTCAACCAGCAACAGCGATTCAGCTAGACCACAGTGATTCAACATGCAACGAAGATAATACAGAAGGAGAATAAATTTTTCAAAGAAAACTAGTACGGACGTGTCTAAACAGAATCATTTTTGTAATCCAATGTCAAGAAAGATATGTACTGATCTCTTTACTGTATAGATTTGGTGTTCAAAATATGACAGCTAATCCTGTTAGTGGATTATTGGAGATGTGTTTCTTTAGACGGGCCCATAACAGTCCCGCTCCTGCAATAGGTTATACACTGAAGAGGCAAAAAAAACTGGTACACCTGCCTAATATCGCGTAGGGCCCCCACGAGCACGCAGAAGTGCGGCAAGACGACGTGGTATGGACTCGATTAATGTCTGAAGTTATGCAGGAGGCAATTCACACCATGAATCCTGCAGGGCAGTCCACAAATACATAGGAGTGCGAGACGGTGGAGATCTCTTCTGAACAGCACGTTGCAAGGCATCCCAGATATGCTCAATAATGTTCATGTCTGGTTATTTAGGTGGCCAATGGAAGTGTGTAAAGTCAGAAGAGTGTTCCTGGAGCCACTCGGTAGTAACTCTCGACGTGCGGGGTGTCGCATTGTCCTGCTGGAATTGTCCACGTCCGTCGGAATGCACAATGGACATGAATTGGTGCAGGTGATCGGACAGGATGCTTACGTATCTGTCACCTGTCAGAGTCGTATCTAGACGTATCAGGCGTCCCATTTCACGCCAACTGCACAGACCCCATACCATGACAGAGCCTCCACCAGCTTGAACAGTCCCCTGTTGNAGACCCCATACCATGACAGAGCATCCACTAGCTAGAACAGTCCTCTGTTGACATGTAGGGTCCATGGATTCATGAGGATGTATCCATACCCGTACACGTCCATCCGCCCGATTAAATTGGAAACGAGATTCGTCAGACCAGGCATCGTGTTTCCTGTCATCAACAGTCCAATGGCGGTGTTGACGGGCCCAGGCGAGGCGTAAAGCTTTGTGTTGTGCAGTCAACAACGGTAGACGAGTAGGCCTTCTGCTCCGAAAGCTCATAACAACGATGGTCCGTTGAATAGTTTGCACACTGGCACTTGTTGATGCCCCAGCATTGAAATCTGCGCCAATTTGAGAAAGGGTTGCACGTCTGTCACGTTTAATGATTATCGTCAGTCGTTGTTTGTCCCGTTCGTTCACGATGTTATTCCGTCCGCAGCGATGTCGAAGATTTGATGTTTTACCCCGGATTCCCAATATTCACGGTACACTTGTGAAATGGTCGTACGCCAAAATCCAAATTTTATCGCTACCTCAGAGATGCCATGCCCCATCTCTCGTGCGCCGACTATAAAACCAGGTTCAAACTCACTTAAATTTTGATAACCTGCCATTGTAGCAGCAGTAACCGATCTAGCAACTTTTCCAGACGCTTGTTGTCTTATATAGGTGCTGCCGACAGCATTCGAGTTACTCTGATTGGTTCCATACCTCTGGTATTTACATACGCACGCATATACCAGATTTTTTGGCTCTCCTGCGTATTGGCCAAATTGATGTTCATGACGTTTTATGTTGGAAGTCTGCATGAATTGGGGGTATCTGGTAGGAAGTAAGACTGGGAGGACCTTGAAAAAAAAACCACGGAATGCAAGAGCATGAAGTGGGGACATCCAAGATGGCCGAAATTGGCGAGGACTGACAGAGCAAGAGAGATAATCCATTATGGCTGACATTGGCGGGGAATAACAGAGAAGAAGGTTGCCTCATGACGTAATCCAATATGGCGGTCGTGCTGCCGCGGCACCGCATCTCCAATGCTCTGCAGAACAACCGGCATTTTCTTAATATTCTCTCTCTCTCTCTCTCTCTCTCTCTCTCTCTCTCTCTCTCTCTCTTTATAAGGACGTCAACAACATGGCGAAATTCTGCAATGACTTTGCCCCTTTACAGGATAGTGTTTCTTATATTTAGTTATTACACCCACGATGACAAACAAGTTACGTATTCAAGGAAAGAGATTCTCTTCAGCAGGACCTGTGAGCATGATTACAAGAGTGGCACAGTAGTGCAGGAATGAGTAGAAATTGTATGACGCTGAAACGTGATTCAAACTACCTGCAGCTCTTAAAAATGGATTATAGTAATGAGCTACCAATGGAGTTAGTGTTTGAATGTTTATTATATTTTTTATTCTTTTAGGAAATTTGCTGACGTAATTTTTGTTACTCAGTATGTAAAAAAATATTTCTTTCGTAAGTATTTTGCGAATTGTAGTTCCAAAAATTAAATTAAGTTTTGTTTGAAATTTTCTAATACTTCGCCCCAGCGATAGATTAACTTTTATTACTTTAAAAATTACCAGTTAAAGAATTTTAATCATTAAAAGAAATAATGGCGAAACAGATCGTTACTCTTCAAATAATTACTCGTAACCAGAATAGCACAAGAAACCACATCACGCATTCAAAGATATCAGTAATGGAATTTCGTTCCACACAGAAGAACACAGAAGAAGGATCGTGCCTATGGAAGCACGTCTCTAGCTGCCAAGGTGGCCTGTCATTCATACCAAAAAAAAAGTTCTTCTAAATCAGTCGATTTCTTTATCAAAAGTCCCTTACTGCTGGGGATAATCTACAACACAGCCTACGTACTGAATATGTCAGGCATGATATAAACTTACTGCACGCAAATTTAGCTGAACTTTTATTACCCAAGTTTGATATTGGTCCCTAATGCGATTTAAAACTGTTTTTAAATTAACGTG
Source organism: Clitarchus hookeri (assembly GCA_002778355.1). NCBI lineage: Eukaryota > Metazoa > Arthropoda > Insecta > Phasmatodea > Phasmatidae > Clitarchus > Clitarchus hookeri. Next base: position 207,804 of record NQII01000889.1, on the reverse strand, counting down.
AACCAAACCTCTTAATGCGATTACTACCTACAATATGTCTCTGCACTCCTATTTCATATTTTGCTTAAAATATATTGGCAGAAAAACAAATGCACGACATTCACTGGTCACGATTATGATATAAGTGTAGTCAGAAGGTACCTGGTCTTGCTGATAACATTTCATTTGTGTAGTACTTAAACAAATGCGTATGTTTACGTGCATTAAATTCACGTTTCATCATGCAAATTCATAAATATTTCGCATTATTTCGTCAAACATGCAAGGACATTCCACTGAAACTAGGTCTAATAAACGTTCGTAAAATGTGTAATTGTAGAAAACTTCTTCGGTATACCTATATTTACATGTGCAGGGGAAGCAAATTGTCATATCTATACGTACCTACCTCAGAAATATCTCCACAATAAGAAAACCAATTAGCCTAGATCGCGTTCAAAATCTTTCCTGGTGGCTTTAATAATACACCTCTTCATTTCAATGTTCTCTTTAACGGAAAAGTTTATAAAATGTGCTGGTCCTGAACGATGCAGCATTTTGTATTTACTGGTAATCTTTATTCGTTACTTCGGTACCTTTAGCTGCGAAACAAATTTTACTAAACACATTTCAACTTAATCAGAATGACGCAAAGGGCATATTGGCACATGGTGCGTAACGTAACGACGTGAAAAGGCGCGAGAGTGCATTTTGGCGACTGTTCAAAACGTGAGAGTTTCGTGTAATCACAACTTTTCTAAAACTAATTTTCCAGTNGGTTGCACGTCTGTCACGTTTAATGATTATCGTCAGTCGTTGTTTGTCCCGTTCGTTCACGATGTTATTCCGTCCGCAGCGATGTCGAAGATTTGATGTTTTACCCCGGATTCCCAATATTCACGGTACACTTGTGAAATGGTCGTACGCCAAAATCCAAATTTTNGATTTGATGTTTTACCCCGGATTCCCAATATTCACGGTACACTTGTGAAATGGTCGTACGCCAAAATCCAAATTTTTATCGCTACCTCAGAGATGCCATGCCCCATCTCTCGTGCGCCGACTATAAAACCAGGTTCATACTCACTTAAATTTTGATAACCTGCCATTGTAGCAGCAGTAACCGATCTAGCAACTTTTCCAGACGCTTGTTGTCTTATATAGGTGCTGCCGACAGCATCGAGTTACTCTGATTGGTTCCATACCTCTGGTATTTGCATACGCACGCATATACCAGATTTTTTGACTCTCCAGCGTATTGGCCAAATTGATGTTCATGACGTTTTATGTTGGAAGTCTGCATGAATTGGGGGCATCTGGTAGGAAGTAAGACTGGGAGGACCTTGAAAAAAAACCACGGAATGCAAGAGCATGAAGTGGGGACATCCAAGATGGCCGAAATTGGCGAGGACTGACAGAGCNGAAAAAAAACCACGGAATGCAAGAGCATGAAGTGGGGACATCCAAGATGGCCGAAATTGGCGAGGACTGACAGAGCAAGAGAGATAATCCATTATGGCTGACATTGNGTTCATGACGTTTTATGTTGGAAGTCTGCATGAATTGGGGGCATCTGGTAGGAAGTAAGACTGGGAGGACCTTGAAAAAAAACCACGGAATGCAAGAGCATGAAGTGGGGACATCCAAGATGGCCGAAATTGGCGAGGACTGACAGAGCAAGAGAGATAATCCATTATGGCTGACATTGGCGGGGAATAACAGAGAAGAAGGTTGCCTCATGACGTAATCCAATATGGCGGTCGTGCTGCCGCGGCACCGCATCCCCAATGCTCTGCAGAACAACCGGCATTTTCTTAATATTCTCTCTCTCTCTCTCTCTCTCTCTCTCTCTCTCTCTCTCTCTCTCTTTATAAGGACGTCAACAACATGGCGAAATTCTGCAATGACTTTGCCCCTTTACAGGATAGTGTTTCTTATATAGTTATTACACCCACGATGACAAACAAGTTACGTATTCAAGGAAAGAGATTCTCTTCAGCAGGACCTGTGAGCATGATTACAAGAGTGGCACAGTAGTGCAGGAATGAGTAGAAATTGTATGAAGCTGAAACGTGATTCAAACTACCTGCAGCTCTTAAAAATGGATTATAGTAATGAGCTACCAATGGAGTTAGTGTTTGAATGTTTATTATATTTTTTATCCTTTTAGGAAATTTGCTGACGTAATTTTTGTTACTCAGTATGTAAAAAAATATTTCTTTCGTAAGTATTTTGCGAATTGGAGTTCCAAAAATTAAATTATTAAGTTTTGTTTGAAATTTTCTAATACTTCGCCCCAGCGATAGATTAACTTTTATTACTTTAAAAATTACCAGTTAAAGAATTTTAATCATTAAAAGAAATAATGGCGAAACAGATCGTTACTCTTCAAATAATTACTCGTAACCAGAATAGCACAAGGAACCACATCACGCATTCAAAGATATCAGTAATGGAATTTCGTTCCACACAGAAGTAGGATCGTGCCTATCGAAGTACGTCTCTAGCTGCCAAGGTGGCCTGTCATTCATACCAAAAAAAAAGAGTTCTTCTAAATCAGTCGATTTCTTTATCAAAAGTCCCTTACTGCTGGGGATAATCTACAACACAGCCTACGTACTGAATATGTCAGGCATGATATAAACTTACTGCACGCAAATTTAGCTGGACTTTTATTACCCAAGTTTGATATTGGTCCCTAATGCGATTTAAAACTGTTTTTAAACGAACGTGAACCAAACCTCTTAATGTGATTACTACCTACAATATGTCTCTGCACTCCTATTTCATATTTTGCTTAAAATATATTGGCAGAAAAACAAATGCACGACATTCGCTGGTCACGATTATGATATAAGTATAGTCAGAAGGTACCTGGTCTTGCTGATAACATTTCATTTGTGTAGTACTTAAACAAATGCGTATGTTTACGTGCATTAAATTCACGTTTCATCATGCAAATTCATAAATATTTCGCATTATTTCGTCAAACATGCAAGGACATTCCACTGAAACTAGGTCTAATAAACGTTCGTAAAATGTGTAATTGTAGAAAACTTCTTCGGTATACCTATATTTACATGTGCAGGGAAAGCAAATTGTCATATCTATACGTACCTACCTCAGAAATATCTCCACAATAAGAAAACCAATTAGCCTAGATCGCGTTCAAAATCTTTCCTGGTGGCTTTAATAATACACCTCTTCATTTCAATGTTCTCTTTAACGGAAAAGTTTATAAAATGTGCTGGTCTTGAACGATGCAGCATTTTGTATTTACTGGTAATCTTTATTCGTTACTTCGGTACCTTTAGCTGCGAAACAAATTTTACTAAACACATTTCAACTTAATCAGAATGACGCAAAGGGCATATTGGTACATGGTGCGTAACGTAACGACGTGAAAAGGCGCGAGAGTGCATTTTGGCGACTGTTCAAAACGTGAGAGTTTCGTGTAATCACAACTTTTCTAAAACTAATTTTCCAGTGTTGTTATTTTGTGGATACATTATTAGTACGAAATTAGTTTGAAAAAAATAAGGAAAAAAATTTTTTTGCACGTTTCCTGCGGTAGATTTGTTCCACGGTTTGTAACCTTTGAACATGATAGCACTTTTTAAGATATAAACATATTACACAGTTACAAGTGTATAACGCAGACAACTACGACGAGCATAATGCGGCGAGGTCGACTGTCGCAGGAAATCGACATAAAACTCAGGAACGTCGGAGAAAGGCCACTTCCAAGTCCAGGTTTGTGTTGACAACATTCCACTCAATACGTTACGCTGTGCTGGCTGTCGGTTAGAGTAACAGGATGCCAGGATTATGTAAATGCGCCGAGGAAACAGAGTCTTTTGCTGTTGCGGGGCTAAAGAAATGCCAAGGCGGACCGAGCTGGTTCTGAAAATTTTTACGGCGGCTTGCGACATACATAATAAACAACGTACTGGAGGCATAAAGAAACGGCTTTTCTCCCCGGGACCGTCGCAATTTATGGAGCGGCATTAACGTAACAAGCTCTAATAGCAGTGTTGTTGTTAATGAGTGACACGGAAAGTCTCCGCTGCAGCCGTAAACACGTCCCACGGCGAGTATCCAACTGTTTATTATGCCCCGGCCGTCTAATGAATTCTTTAATTAATGCGCCGGTCGGAATGGTAAATTATGTAAAACACGTCCTTTAAAATAAATATCAACGTCTTGCTCCTGACTAATAACCAGGTAATAAAAATCTCGATGTGATCTCGGTGGCTTCTACGAATATCGCGCACAACAAAGTCACCTTCGCGTTACGGGCTACTTTTTGGTGTGACGGCACAGCTGAAGGGGAAAAAACTGACACCTCTCCAGTCATTCGGTCTCTCCTTTAGGGTCAGTTTACGTTACAATCTACACATTAAAAAGTAATGTTCATGCGTGCGAATAGGAAATACAAATGACGGAAATTATGCGCATGCTTGTTTTGCAAATTATAACAACTGTTCGTACTAAAATGTTGTATTGCCGTTTAGAAAATTGTATCTAAATAAGTTCGGATACAAATATGGCTTTTTACATTTTCATGTTTGTGTTCTACTGCATAACTGGCGACAGTAATGAAATGTCAACGTACATTTAACAGAAGAATACAGAAAAAAATGTACGTAGCTCGTATAATGTCCGGTAAGATACGTACCTTAGGCCAAACGATAGACATTACTATATATCTTCAACGTGTTCTCCGCCTAGTTACAACATCGGTTTAAGGGCGGAATCGCAGGCTTTTGTGCAAACTGTTACCATAACCTGTGGCCATGGCGTGTCGTGTGCCGTCGATCCCGGGGCGGAGATACGCCGTAACTCGAATCTTCTGTCTCGGCAACCGGGGACTTCGATACCACCATAACTAAAACTCTAAAGTATTCAAATCCTGCGGGTACGGGGTTCATCATACGTGTCCTCTGCGACCTATGGGCTTGAGCGGTAGCACAATAATCCACTCACTGTCGTTAGTGTTCCTCATGTAGGTCATCTGGAAGGCTCACGTCAAAAGCTCGCGAGGATTGTTCCGTCGGTTCAGCGGACATTCGCTCAATAATGCTTGGGATCCAGCCAGCTGTTTGCAGGGATCGTAAATATGGGAGTTCTCCTGCGATCAGAATTCGCTTAATAGGCTGTTCACGGTAAAGTGAGCACTTTTCAGGCCCTTGTTACTTTTTCCTTTCTGCCATATTTAACCCTTTTATCCACCTTTTAAAATAAATATTCCCATGTAAGTAATAAACACAGTTTGCGTATACCACCTTACTAGGAAGTTAACGTCTAAAGCTAAAATAACGTATATTTATTTACTATAATTCCAAATGAGAGGGCTTTCAAAAGTGCTCACTTTACCAGTTAACGTCTAAAGCTAAAATAACGTATATTTATTTACTATAATTCCAAATGAGAGGACTTTCAAAAGTGCTCACTTTACCAGTTAACGTCTAAAGCTAAAATAACGTATATTTATTTACTATAATTCCAAATGAGAGGGCTTTCAAAAGTGCTCACTTTACCAGTTAACGTCTAAAGCTAAAATAACGTATATTTATTTACTATAATTCCAAATGAGAGGGCTTTCAAAAGTGCTCACTTTACCAGTTAACGAGATTTCGATTTTATTGCATATAAATAAATGATATTAAGGTTTAGAGAGGGCTTTCAAAAGTGCTCACTTTACCATGAATAGTCTATAGTATAGTCTATTCACAGTTTCTTCACACTTTTTTTTATCAAACCTTTGAAAAATCACTTCATGAATGACGTGTTTGGTTGTTCCCTAAATGTGTCATTTATAAAGGACGTTCTTTACTTCTGTTAAAATAAAAGTACCCTATTTTTTAATAAATCGTACTTCTACTTATATTCTATATGTTATTGTAACATTTAATATATCATGAAGGTGTATAAAACTAGAAAGAAAATATGTATGTTGTTAATGACTAGTAAGAAATAGTTCTTATGCAAAATACTGTGTACCTGAGTGCACACGAATGCGGTGTATTGTCCCTCTGGCGTAATTTTCTAAACTTGGTTAAGCTTTGTTTGCATTAGGCGGAGGAATATCCTGAAAGTGGAACTTGAGCGGGGCTTCAGAAGAGTTGGAAGCAACAGTGAATGGATTATAACTTCCAAGTTCACTTACATATTGCTCTTGTTTCAAAACAGCAAGCTGGGTGGGGGAGACATCTTCCTCAATCTTCCTGTCCAAAATACAAGTAAAGATTTACCTTCCTGCATTGCATCACAGAGCACATAAGAATACAGATGTGACACAGCTTATCCCACACAACATCTTGGCAGTGAGGTGTGGCACCGTGTATCATGGACCAAGCAAGATCTTTTCTGACTGCATCCAGTGTCGGCACTAGTGAACTGCTTAATACTGCAAAGTAATTTTCACGGTTCACAGTTTCTTCGAAAGTAACATGAGCCAGTGATTCGTCGTCTTGGACATGGGCTCTTGAGAGGAGGTCTCTCGTCATCAGGTTGATCTAAGCTAACATTTATATCAACTGGTTTTTGTTGGCGCATAGTTTGAAAATCGTACAAATAGACCTTACCTGCATCACTGAAAATTCTTTTCAAATTCAACTTTGCAGCTCAATGTTTACTGAAACTGTCACCGTAGCTCTAGTTACAAATTCATCTATGTGGCTGACGCGTGACAACACTGTAATTTAATTGCAAATTGCGTTTTTCAAAATTAATTTGATAACATTTAGTTAGCAAGTATTTTTAAAAGATTTTTAGTATATATTCCATTTAGCAGTAATTATTTCTATGTAATATTAAACTTACAACTGTTCAAGAAGTTAAACCTATAATTTAAAAAATTGGTATCGTTTCGTTTTTTGTCAAAATACCGTTACCGTCGTTATACATACATTTTTACTATTCACACATATTACTATTCACACATGTTCACACATATTCACACATATTTACTATTCACACATGTTATACAGACATATTTACTATTGCACACTTTGGTATGTGTTTGCGACCCCTTTGAAACCAAATTGGTTGGATTTGAACATTGGAACATTCACGCCATTCTTTTTAAACATTCTTGACAATAAATCCTCGAGTTTGCAAAGGAGTTCAGTTTTCTTATTATATGCCTTTTTTNATTCTTTTTAAACATTCTTGACAATAAATCCTCGAGTTTGCAAAGGAGTTCAGTTTTCTTATTATATGCCTTTTTTTGTGACGTATGATTTGCCAAGATAAATTTAATTAAAATATTAAATTATTGTCACAGAAGTGTGCTATTGCNCTTTTTTGTGACGTATGATTTGCCAAGATAAATTTAATTAAAATATTAAATTATTGTCACAGAAGTGTGCTATTGCAGTTATACGTATAACAAATATATGTGCAGTATATATAATTTATGAAATCACATTGTTTTATCTTGTCAAAGAGCTAAACAGCATCTGTTTGATAAAAAAAATTGCTAACGATCCCTTCCATTTATTTTCTCTCCTTCGGTCGTTATATGCTCACTTAGCGATAAAACTCGCAAATTGGCAACGTTACAACAACTGTGGTTTGACACAGTTTTCCGCAGAATGTGGTCAAATAAATGTTACGACACAGAGCACTTAAGTATACAGATGTAAAATAGCCACTTACGCCGCGAAATACCGCACACGCCAGCAAAATGGCTGCTTTGACCATCAAAAATGTCGGACGGCCGTTCGCCAATCACCGGTTGGTAACCTACTAGCCAGCCGGCAGCTCAACCAAAAGGAAATCCTTCGCAGCACGCAGTGGCGAATCAGACACGAGGCCCGTTCCCAGATCTTCGCGCAGCCAATCAGAGAATGGGCCCCGCCCAATCGAAGGAACCACCACGCCATTTCGTCTCGGTGTACTTGTACCTACTCTGCTGTTGCGACGAGTTTCGGCATTTGTGAGAGAATGATCATTAAAAGGGTTTAAAAAATAAAGAGACTTAAGACAGTGTAACCAGGAAGAAGAGAGAAGTAGAATATTTCCCAACGCATTGGCTCAAACCTATCCCAGCACAATGGAGTTACTACTGCTTACTGCATTGTAAATATTGTGGAAGTCTTAAGTTTAGAGAATCACTGAAAAGCATACATTTAAGTACATATGTTTTTTTAAAATTTAATTCAGATTATACGATACAGTATTGGTTCATACTAGCTTGCACCGAGCGGGGTAGCGTAGTGGTAACTCGCTGGACTCGCATGCGGGAGGACCCAAGTTCGATTCCCGATCAGGCCATCCTGATTTCAGTTTTGTACGGGTTTGCCAAAATCAATCCAGGCGAATGCTGGGATGGGTCGTTAACAAAGGTCATGGTCGATTCCTTCCCCAGTTCCTCTATCCTGTGCAACTCGCTCCGTCTCTTATGACCTCGCTGTCGACGAGACGTGAAGCCCCATCTACCTACCTGCACTGGCCTGCTTTAAAAAAGCACCCGCCGAAAACAAAAATAGGAATAAATATNGTGAAGCCCCATCTACCTACCTGCACTGGCCTGCTTTAAAAAAGCACCCGCCGAAAACAAAAATAGGAATAAATATTAAAAAATCAGCACGACAGTAATATCAGTTTCTATTGATCGAACTTAATTAGGAACATCGCTACCTTGTCAGTTAAACTTAGGGAACGTTCTGATTAATGCTTACTGCCTAAGTTTTTTTACTATGTAAACGTCTAAATGTCGCCCGCCGACAGGTGTGAGGTGTCTGGTAGTTTAACCTTGCCGCCCGTCCTCGACGGCCCTGGGTTCGCAGCTTCACAAGGACAACCGCATGTCGGGCAGACGGAAACCGGTTGGACTTTTTCCTACCTTTTTGTTGTAACACCTTACAAAGTCGTATATTCCAACGTGAAGGTCTGCCGCCCAGCTGTTGGAAGCATTTCGTTGATTATCCATCCGCGCAATTTACCATTTCGCTCTTGGTCTCCTCCTTTTCCTTCACTTCGTTGATTATCCATCCGCGCAATTTACCATTTCGCTCTTGGTCTCCTCCTTTTCCTTCACCATTGCTCTTCGTGGAAGTCCCAAATTTCAGTTTTCTCTAGCGTTAAGGCTGTTGCCTGGTTTATGATTTGTTATAGAGAAATGCATGTTAATGAAATTCGGTTTTTTGGCGTTCCTGATAAGGATAGATAGATAAATACCACCAGGGACTTTTTTAACAGAAAAATACGTGCTTCTTTGCTATCGAAGCCTTTTTTAGTATTAATGTATAGCCTGTTTACCGGAAATGTCAGAAAACTTAATAATTAAATAAAAAATTACTAAAAACAAATTGTAATATTTGCGTCTATACAGAGCTTNTTACCGGAAATGTCAGAAAACTTAATAATTAAATAAAAAATTACTAAAAACAAATTGTAATATTTGCGTCTATACAGAGCTTGAGAATAACATTTCTCATTCTTAGGTTTTGTTTCAAGTTTATATCTTCGAAAACGGCCTCCAAAAAACAGAATTTCATTATTAAATTGTCAACCAGGCAACATCCCTAAGAGAACTGGATTCCAATAAGCAGATATCATCAGTTTACATTTTTGTCAGACACGGGTCAATTTATAGACATTACTTTAAATAACATTCCTGAGTAATTTAGTGTTACGAATTCTGCATCATTATATGTTAAAACAGTATTTTTATGTCTTTGTGGGATACTTACAATTAAAAATCGATCATTGCATTAAACGTAATAGCCACGTCAAAAAATATATATGTAATAATAATTTTATATAAAATTTGCTCTCCTTACGACATACAATTAAATAAGAGACTGACTGCTTTCACATTCCAATGTTAGGTTTTTTTGCGAATGATTTGTTTTGACTGTATACAATTTTATTTCACAAAAACCAGTAAATTCATGATTCTGACAAATGTAACAATAAAAACTGTAGAACAGAAAAAATAAATAGTTTGCTTGGATTATATTACGTGTCATGTCAACAAGCTGAATAGTAAGTCGGAAATACGTATATCAAGTGTTTTTTATATTGTTAACGATTCCTCCCCACTCATTTCCTCTCCTCCTTCGGTCGTAAACAGCTCTGTCTTTGCGATAAAACTCTCCAATAGGTGCTTTTCTAGGAACTCGGATTCGACACGGTTTTCCTCAGCATGCGATCAGAGGAAGGTTGCGATGAAATTCAGCGAGCACTTTCTTCGCTGCCATTAGTCCTTGCGAGGAGAAACGACGTAGTAAAAGTCGCCCGATGTCGCTTGTCCTCGCATTAAGCGGTATCCGTCGTTCGGCGTGGAGGGCTTTCGGGTTGTACTCACAACATTTATCTCCATTACTTCACCTTTTTTATTTTCCTCCGTGGTGCTTTCTGGGGAGTTTTATAATCCGAGTGGATGGCTGTTCCCGTCGAGGTGCGGTAGCCGCTGGAGCCCTTTCAACAAGGCGTAAAAACTCCTCGGGGAGGGAGAAGAGAAATTTACACATCCGTCGGACGAGGCGATTTGAACGCGCGGGCCGTTCGCTCGCTTCGGGAGGAGAAAGCTAGAGCTTGCCGCGGCGCTGGTTGAATCCTCGTTCTTCCAATCTTCCTTCGCCGGCTTTCTCGGTTGGCAGAGGATTTTACTGCCGGTCGTAACTCGGGTGTCGGGGAGAACGCGAGGGCATTCCTCGCGACAAGAGAGAGAGACAGAGGCTGCGGTGAAATAATTCATGCAAATGAGGCGGGTGGCGGACTACCCCCGGACGAATTTTACGCGCGCGCCCTCGAATACGTAAGTTATCCCGATCGCGGGTCGCTGCTGGAGCGAGGTTCGGCTGTTTCCGGCTTCCCGATTGCGGTTTTCGGCGCCGGGAAAAAAAAATGGAGATCCAACGAGGATAGCTTAGGCCCCAGCACTTAGGCCCGAATTAAAAGCCGCGTATCAGCGCTTGAGACTATTTTTGAAAAATATTTCGTCAAATAAACGAATGGTGAAAATAGTTCTGCGACTCGCGAAAAAGTAACTCTCTCCTCGGTGTGTTTTAACGATTTCGGAGCTTGAGACTAGGTTTGGCGATTCAGTAGTCGACTCTTGAGACTACCGCTTCTTAATAGTCACTGAAACTAGTATCGAGAGCCACAAAAGTATCGTTTCACATAATTGATGTCCATAAGTCACTTGAGACTCGAATTTGTACAGTGTTTTAGGTTGTATTTGATATATTTAGTTACAATTAAATACGAAAATAGATTTGCTTTGTATTGTAAGTGAATATCCTTAAGAGTTTTACGACCAATATGAAAATAGAGATAATTATAACATTTAAAGAATAATATGAAAGAGCATATGCAAAACGTTTCCCCATTTGTCACAATACATAGAGGTAAATAATTTTTTAGTTTCTTGTTTTTGGTTGAAATTATAGTTTACGTCAAAGCTGATTCCATAATTATTTTTAATGCAGTTTTTTTTNTAGTTTCTTGTTTTTGGTTGAAATTATAGTTTACGTCAAAGCTGATTCCATAATTATTTTTAATGCAGTTTTTTTTTCGAATTAAGGGGTATCTAATATTTTGTTTTACATTATCGCTATCTAGCATTTTCAAACTTCTTTTATTTTACAAACCAATCGCATATTTCAAATAGACAAATTAATCTTCTGAAGACTATTACGTCATTTTATGGTAATTCTACTCTAACCTTTTCTTATAAAACATGTCAAACAGCAAAACTCGTTGAACTATAAACAGAATCTGTTATTTNTAGTTTCTTGTTTTTGGTTGAAATTATAGTTTACGTCAAAGCTGATTCCATAATTATTTTTAATGCAGTTTTTTTTCGAATTAAGGGGTATCTAATATTTTGTTTTACATTATCGCTATCTAGCATTTTCAAACTTCTTTTATTTTACAAACCAATCGCATATTTCAAATAGACAAATTAATCTTCTGAAGACTATTACGTCATTTTATGGTGATATTCTACTCTAACCTTTTCTTATAAAACATGTCAAACAGCAAAACTCGTTGAACTATAAACAGAATCTGTTATTTCNATTCTACTCTAACCTTTTCTTATAAAACATGTCAAACAGCAAAACTCGTTGAACTATAAACAGAATCTGTTATTTCCGAGTCGAAATTTTGGAAAATGTGTATGTTACAGCCGCGGCTTTTCTGCATACACGCGAACCTCTCATTAATTTTCAATTGCGTCTTTGTATTTTACAAGTAGTAGTGTTAATCTTTCTTCAGCACCGTGTTATTTTCAATATTTCTTAAATGCGTCTTGGCACAAGAAACGAGAAAAAAATATAACTAAGCACAAGAACAAGTCTGGTGTAGCTGCAGACAAATGCGCGTCAACAGCAAAGAAGCCTCAATTTCTGATTCGAAGTACCCTGTGCGAGGCTATATGAAAAACAAACCTATCCCACAAACTACCATCACTTAAGAAGAGAAACTTGAAACCAATTTCAGCGAAGTAAGACTCAAGAACTGACTATTGATTCGTGCGAGTCTCAAGACTAGAAGAAACACACCTCAAGACTGTATCACCTGATCCGATCTCAAGACGAGACCCGAGAAACGACTATAAATACAGCCCTTACTCGATTATTGCCAGTACCAGTGGCGAAACAACAGCTTCGGTGTTGGAAGTGAAAAGCCTTTTGGCGTACTCATGGGCATTTTTACTTTCTTAAGGTGAATCAGTTACACACCGTCTTGAATTGACGGAATTATCGCCATAACTAGCATCATAGATTTAGTATTTTGTTTGTAGCATCGACAAGGCATNCGTCTTGAATTGACGGAATTATCGCCATAACTAGCATCATAGATTTAGTATTTTGTTTGTAGCATCGACAAGGCATAGGTAGGGCCATGTATTTTTTCGCGAAAAGATTTATGCTCATACTATAACTCAATATCCTACGTACGCAAACACAGCATCTCTTGGTTATCTCCACGCGTCTACGTGGGACCTTTTTTTTTTATCTGTCTGGGCCAATCAGAATAATGTACTCCGATAATGAAATTCCATGATTCCCGGGCAGACAATTGAGGCACGTGACATTNGTGGGCCAATCAGAATAATGTACTCCGATAATGAAATTCCATGATTCCCGGGCAGACAATTGAGGCACGTGACATTTATAAAATCATCCAGCCACGAAAGTGCATATGAACTAAAGTGTTTTGGGGTACAGCCGGTCTTGAAATATTTCCGCGAAAATCACGTGCCCCTAGACATAGGGCATTGTTTAACATATGTTCTAAAACATGTATTGCTTGGCTACTGTTGGTAGCAAAATTTCTGTAAACACAGGCAAAAAAATTACTTCTTTCTTGCCGGCAGTCACTACTCAAAAATTGAAAAAGGTAGTGATTTCGTAATATTTTTTATAAAGATTGGCAATCTATTATTTATGATGTGATACGAGAAAAATTCAATTAAACACTTTTAAATTAAACACGCGCCAAACAATTCATAAATTCAAATTTGTAGGTACTGATTCCTCTTAACGTATTTCATTTTGGCGTGATCAACATTAAAATGGTATGTGGTACAACAGATAAATAAACCTCTATAATATCTAAAACAAGATTTGCACTATAAGCAGAAATACATTATCAATGGATATTACTACAAAAATAATAGCGTAGAATAGAGTGAGCCGAAAAAACATTTTTTTAAATTTATTTTTTGCTATTTCTATGCCTCTAAAAAGTTGCCTTTTGCCTAGCTAAATACAACGCAACAAAAAAAAATTCACATAAAAAAATATCTTCCGTTCGCGCATCGCACTGAAAGTTTTGAAAAATGACGAAATTTTGATATATTTTGTGAGTTTTTTATAATTATATAACATACTACTTTCGCAACGCTATAGGTCCTATTGTAAAGCTTAGGGTATGAAAAATGAAAAAAGAAAAAAAAAACCTGGAATTTCAGAATGTTTATTGTTNTGTCCTATTGTAAAGCTTAGGGTATGAAAAATGAAAAAAGAAAAAAAAAACCTGGAATTTCAGAATGTTTATTGTTCGCGCAAAAAGCTCAAAAAACACACATTTTCCAGAAAATGCTGATAATTCGTGATTTTTAAAAACAAATCTCGATAAACGGTAAACCTATTTTTATTTACATTTTTTTCTAGTCAAAAGAATGTACTTCGAACTCAGATTTGTGAGAAAATTTGGGCATAATAGATCTTGATAAGAGGGTCGTCCGGATGAGGCCGTCTCTTGCNTTGTGAGAAAATTTGGGCATAATAGATCTTGATAAGAGGGTCGTCCGGATGAGGCCGTCTCTTGCGTCAGTGCCACGCACTTTTTCAGATGCTTCGGTCACAAGTTTGACACAACGTTCAACGGCCTGGGTGTGGCAAGGCAAGCTTTGGAAATCCAGCTGCAGCGGTGTGCCAGACTGTATTACATTTTCGATGTCCTCATCGCTGATGTTCCTTAATATTGGAGGAGCAGAGATTTTGCAACTAGACCACTGAATCATGTCGACGTAGTCTGTTGCTTTGAAGTCGAGTATGGTGAGGTGAAAATTCGAATAGTTTTTCCCTTATAAAGTGATCGAGCTTTCAACACACGGTGGAGCCCCAGTTCTCTGATGTGTCTTCTTTCATCCAAAATCATCGCAAGAACCAAATTTTCAGGGTGAGCAAAGAATGCGTTTCACTGAATTACGGGATTGATAACTCCCAGTAAATTTTGAGGTAGGTACCGCGATGTTCTGATGGCTTCAAAAACGATCTTAGGACCGTCGGGTAAATTTTTGCTGGTTTTAATTTTGAACCAGAGAGGCATGTAACATTTCAAGATCAAATGTATAAACTGCCTCATTTCATCAGTAGGCTATTCTAAGATCACGTACAATCTGAGAACTCTGTTTGCTGCCGTCAGCCATCTAGAATGTGAATGCGGACCAGGATCACGAGCTGCCAAATCTTCTGAAATTGTACCAGAATGTATGGCAGTAGAAACAACCAGTAGGTATAATTGATCCTTGCTCAGCACTTTCCTGTCAAATTGAGGACTGTGGCATTCAACACATTTAAAGCGAACCAGAGGGAATTTTTCACAGCCACCTAGTTTTTTCCCGATCGGCCCACTGAATGATTAAGGACCTGTGGTAACACCATCCAAGTGATGAAATAGGTGACGGAACGGCAGTTCATTGAAGTGTAGAAGACCTATAGCCCACTGAAGTGGTCTCCCAACGTGCACTTCGATCTGATGGATGACACCATTTTTCCAACCAGTATTAATCACAGTTCCATCGCTCCCAATCACATCCAGTTCTTCAAAGGATAACTGCAATGTAGTCAAATGGGAAATTATGGTAGAAGCTATATCTTTATGAAGTCCTGCAGAAGGAGAAACATGGCCGATATATACTGAACCGGGCTCTTGTATAAGGGAATAATGATCTTTTTTTTTTCTTCCGGCCACTTCACGAAACCTTACATTTTTGTTGTTGGAGCGTTACGCCGTCTCATATCTTTCTTAGAAGCAACACATTAAAACATCTTTGTAATTAGGGGAAACTTGTTCGGCAAAAAATCTCTTGGATTACCGAATATTGGGCATTCAAAATCTTTTCTTATTTTCTTAGACACAGCCATTTTCAACAAGTAGGTGAAGGTGAAAACAAAGTCAACATAACACACTTTTTGAGTAATTCACTGGTCACATTAACAATTGCTGGCGATTATCTGAGAAATAAAGGAACTTAAGTAAATGACGAGGAATATTTCAGGGGAGGTGGCAACGAGATCGAGTCACCGGTCACGGAAAGGATCGGAAATACACGACGCGGTCCAAGGTCGAATCGCTCACGTTGCATTTAACTCTTCGTACTTCTATCTCCCGTCTACCATCTATTCTATAGAATAGTCTTTGGAATACAAATTTTGTAAATGAATACTTACCGTTTGTGATAGTTTGTTTATTACTTATAAATGAAAAAGTAATACATTTTTAAAAATTATGAAATANGAATACTTACCGTTTGTGATAGTTTGTTTATTACTTATAAATGAAAAAGTAATACATTTTTAAAAATTATGAAATATTGCCATTTTATGGAAAATATGTGTTTTTTGAGATTTTTGCGCGAAGAATAAACATTTTATATTCCAGGTTTTTTTCATTTTTCAAACCCTTAGCTTCACAATAGGACCTATAGCGTTGCGAAAGTAGTATGTTATATAATTATAAAAAAATTACAAAATATATAGAAATTTCGTTATTTTCCAATACTTTGAGTGCGATGCGCCAACAAAAAATATTTTTTAATTTAATTTTTTTTTTTTTTGCGTTTTGTTTAGCTAGGCAAAAGGAAACTTTTTAGGAGTATGGCAATCTAAAAAAAAAAGATGTTTTTTTGGCCCACTCTAGTGTACAATAAAACAAATTAATTCCCAGGCACTTTAACATGGCAGTCATATTATTTTTCAAATACACGACACGTCTCGTTAATATCCAGGCAGTCAGCATGATCTTGGATTGTGTGAAGAATGGGCAAGTTGTCAAACCTTTAAAGTCACAGCTCCTACATGACCACACAAAGAGATATCATACATTGTAGCAGTACATCCTAGTGAGTAAAAAATAATTTTTTGGCCACTATTTACTGTCCGTTTCAATGTACCCTGACGCCCTCGCACCATTTAGGGAGGACAACATTTACCCTGCTTCCCCTTGTTGTTACGCCACTGACAATTAGAACCGTTCACTTGATACGGTCAACCCTAATGAACCCCAACAAAGTAGGGGTAAAAAAGGGAGTTTTGGTGCAAGCGGCTGGTGGTTGGGGAGCTAGGAATCCAACCGCCATCTTGGATTGAGACACTACCGCCATATTGGATGATATCATTACCACCATTTTGGATGACCTTGACCTTTGGTCACCATATTGTTTCCAGTCACCATATTGTTTCCAGTCACCATATTGTTTCTAGAATTTTTCCACTTCNACCTTTGGTCACCATATTGTTTCCAGTCACCATATTGTTTCCAGTCACCATATTGTTTCTAGAATTTTTCCACTTCGTGCTCCATCATTCCACCTTACTACTTCATGCTCTGTCATGCCACCTTGTCTCTCTGCAATTTCATCTTGCTACTTCATGCTCTGTCATTCCTTCTTGTATCTCTTATTCCTTCTTTCCTCTCTTCCACCTCTCCCACTTACCCGCCTGTTCATCACTGTCGCCTTCTTCGTTCGACTGCCACCTGCTAGGGGTGCTGTTGTCGGCCATGTCACGTGGTCAACAATGATGAACGTGTTTGTTTATAACTTAATTTTTAAATGACAAGAACTATTATATTTAAAATATATATATATAATAGCCTATTTGAATTTAATCAAATTGTATTTTTAATTTGTATGGGGAAGTATACATACATATCAGAGCATTTGTTTAATAAACAGTTATACAACCTCAAATCCAATCCACGCCGTTTTTGCTAGCCGTATTGGCAGAAAGGCAGTTCAATGTTGGGACACGGAAATTGGTTATGCGCAGCTAGCGAGATTGGTCTACCTCATCTTGATTCTATGGTTCATACCACACCAGACATGCTTACTGTGCCTTTCGATATTCGTTATTGGCTGGTCATCAGCTGGTGGATTGCGGAGTTCATACTGCACAAACTAAAAGTTCTTCACTTTTTTTTTTAGTATTTAAAATTAATTCGTGCCCTTTTGTGTGGCTACAAGAAGAATTATTATTAGTCAGGGAAAGTATTGTTTCTGTGNATTTAAAATTAATTCGTGCCCTTTTGTGTGGCTACAAGAAGAATTATTATTAGTCAGGGAAAGTATTGTTTCTGTGTTGTAGCGTTTTTGTAGGAGCTTATTAAACATTAAGGAAACAATGAATCTATAGACAATATGTGCGATGAGTTATGTTTTCAAGGACCACGAAATTAGCTAACTAACATTTCTCGAGCTACTACTTGAGCGAAGTCCTAGAAATGTTAACTGGCAGTGACTTTTTTCAAAGGTTTATTTCAAAGTGCTTTCTTCACGGCACGAACGTCTTATAGCCAAATTAATCAGGTATTTAGTTCGTTGGCATCCATTTTCGTGACCCTTATGTTACAGAGTACTGAAGACTACAGAGGTGAAACAACCACTCATTCCGCTAACTCCAGACGCACATGCCAACAAAATGGCGGCACTTGCCACGAATTAATCGGAATGCTGTTCGCGAATCAGCGCCTGGTAATTTACTTGTTAAGATGCAGCCGAGTAAGTAGGGGACCTTTCGCAGCACGCAGCAGCCAATCAGACACAAGGCCCGTTTTCGGAACCTCGCCAAGCCAATCAGTGAATGGGTTCGCCCACATCGAAGGAACCGCCTCGCCAATTCGTCTCCGTGTACATTCGAAATTCATGGTGGTGGTGTCCAAGAACCTGAGCAATTTGAAAGAGAGGTCAGGTATATTCACAATATGACGGACTGGCCGGCTTTTGACAGAGCCCTGCTGGGTAAGCTGCACACATACGATATCATGGGATCCCTGGATGACCGAGTCGAGCAATTGACTCGAATCATCCGGGAAACCTGTGAAGAGAACTTGCGGAAGACTTCTAAGGGACTTCCAAATCTTTCGTGATGGGACCAAGAGTTGGAGCACAAGCGGAAGGACCTTAGAAGAGATAGGTGACATCTTCACAAGCTGCGTGGAGAAGAGAGGAAATTATTTGCAAGAACCTATAAGGGGAAAATCAGGCTTACTTCAGCGGGGTCAGGAAGAAGAAGGCTAAATCCTGGGAGGATTTTGTAACAAAAATGGGCAATGAAGACCCATTCGGGCTAGTGTACCAGCTGGTAGCAAATAAACTCAGGAGAATGGCACCACCACCTTGCATGAAAATAGATGGAAATCTTATCTTGGATAAGGAAAGGTCAATGGTAGTCCTGCTTCATGCACTTCTGCCCGATGACTCTGTGGAGGAAGAGGGGGAGGTCGACACAGCTAAGAAACAGTCAATGAATATAGTGCCGGAGGAACAGGATGCACCTGAATTCGAAATGGAAGAGCTCACTGCCACAGTCTATAAAATGAAGAATGGCAAGGCTCCTGGTATTGATGGGGTGACCTCCGAAATACTTAAAAGGTGTTACGCACGAATCAAGGAAATTTTACTGGATATTGTTAATGACTGTCTTCAAACTGGAGTGTTCCCCTCCCCCTGGAAACTTGGATGCCTGAGGATCCTGCACAAGGAGAATAAAAAGGATCTGGATGACCCTAAATCTTATAGGCCGCTGACATTACTTCCGGTACTGGGCAAAGTATATGAAAAACTGATAAACAAGAGGCTAACTATGGCCCTGGAAGCGAAGGGAACGCTTAACGAACGCCAGTATGGCTTTAGAAGAGAAATAGGGACTGACTTTGCTCTGCATGATGTCATGAGCAAAATAAGAGGGTCCAAAAGCAAATACATTATGGCCATCTCCCTTGATATTTCTGGCCCATTCGACAATGCCTGGTGGCCGGGGGTGATGTACAGGCTAAAAACGAAGAGATGCCCCGCGAACATCTATAGGGTCATCCTGGATTTATTTAAGAATAGATGGAGTGTCTATTCCAGCAAAAACGTGCAAGTTAAGAAAAGGCTAACGAAGGGGTGCCCCCAGGGGTCGGTCCTTGGACCGATCTTATGGAAAATCCTCTTCGATAGATTTCTTGAGATGGGACTACCCCGGAGTGCACAGTCTTCGGGTATGCAGATAACGGCCTTATCCTGGTGTCTGGAAATTCCAGAATGGAAATAGAAATAAAGGCCAACACGATAATGGAAAAGACATGGGAGTGGTCAAGAACCACTAAGCTCAGCTTCTCCATGGAGAAAACGAAGATAATGCTTGTAAAGGGAAAGCTGCAGAGAAGCCCGACTGTGCGCTTTGGGGGACACTCGATAAAATATGTGCAGGAGTTCAGGTATCTGGGTGTGATTATGGATGACATGATGAGCTTTCTAAAGCACATCGAATATGTGTCACGGAAGTCTGTGGTGGTATTCCAGAAGCTTAGAAGACTGGGCAACACTAGTTGGGGCCTCAACTTCAGAACCCTGCGGACAATCTACAAGGCGGTCTTTGAGGCCATAATCTCCTACGGAGCAGTGATGTAGTACCACCGTACCGATCTTTCGTGGCACAGAAGGAGATTGATAAGTGCACAGAGGGCAGCGCTGCTGACCGTGACAAGTGCGTATAAGACTGCCCCAATGAGTCTCTCACGGTAGTCGCTGGAGTGCTGCCTACGGACCTTTTGGTCAGGTACAGGGGCCTATTGGCGGAGGGATTGTGGGCTGGCAGGCTGATGAAAGAAGACAAGGAATCTATACTTGATGGTATCATAGATGAATAGCAAGACAGATGGTCGAAGTCGGAGAGAGGCAGACAGACTTTCGAGCTTCTGCCTGATGTACGGTCACGACTGAGTTGTAAATGGATCTGGACTAACCATTACAGTATGCAACTGCTAACCGGCCACGGCAACTTTAAGGCCAATCTTCACAGCCTGCGGCTCGTCGTTTCCCCGCTTTGCGAGGTCTGTGGTGTAGATGACACCGTTCAGCATGTTATAACGAACTGCCTGAAAACAGAATACCTAAGAGAAGGATTAAAGAATCAAGTGGAAGAAATGGGCATTCACTTGGAAGTTGGGACAGTAATGGAAGACGAACATCTGCATAAGATTTGGAATGAATTTGCCACTAAAATTGGAAGGCGATTGGAAGATTTTGATAGATGGAATCGGCGAATTTTTGATGACCCATGATGGGGTACTCAGGTAAAGACTTCAATGAGTAAAAGTCGGAGTACTCTAGATTGGTGAGGAGGACATGTTTTTAATGAGAAAACCGGTAGAATACCGAGTTACGGCAAGAAAGAAAAGTGAATGGCCAGAAGAGACCAAGAGGAAAGTGCCGTGCACGGCTTTACTCACCAGAGTACAGTTGCAGTGCGGGAGGATGGAGGGTGTGTTGGCCTTCGGGCCTTAAAAACCTGTTCACTCTATGGCTATGATTTACGAGAAAACAAGGGCATGGTTTTGAAGTGGATATTGCCAATTTAAAAAAAAACACACACACGTGCTTGGCTTGACGGTACCACAGATTAGAAAAGTACACAAGAGATGGAAAGGTATAGCGAATACATTGGTGTAGGCGTACTACACATATAAGTCTAGAGCGCCAGTGAGGATGAAATGAGGCGAAGATGGAGAAGCGACATAATGCAATGGCGGAAGAAACGGGAGAACCCCGAGAAAACCCGCAGGTCCACGGCACCGTCTGTCACGTTTTGCATATGCCAAAATTCGGGTCACTCGCCGGGAATCGAACCCAGTTGGCCTGGGTATGAGGCGAATAGTGCATTAAAAGTACCACCACATCATTTCGCTTCTGTATACTTACCTATTCTATGATTCAGTAGTAGTAGTGCCTGGAAATTTTTCTTTTCAAAGGTTTATTACAGAAGTGGATAATCCACGGCGGAATTTCCTTCACTCGTGCACACGCCACGTTCAGTTCACTGACGGCAATGACCTGAAAAAATCCCCAAATCTGCTGCGCGCACATGCTAAGCAATTGCATCTGACGCTGACATCTCCAATTTCCCCCGTTTCACCTGCAGATGGGAAATTATACGAAGTCAGCTGCCCGTTCGCAGTGTTCTTTGTGCTCGTTCCGTACTCCGCGTCAACACGAACAGGTTGCGTGCAACGGGTGCACACGGAAGTGGAGGATAACGAACTGGGAGCGATAATGCAACGGCACTGGACAGTGTTAAGGTTAATTCTATTCAGGTTAGGAACAAAACGAGTTTCCTTATGTGAGAATTTGGCATAGGGCAAATTTCCACTGTTATGTGCACAGTGTTACAAAGAGGTCATTTTTAATTAACATTTTAAGCTACATGAATAATAAAAGAGGAAGGTTTTACTTAGTTACGTTGTTATTTTATATTTGATTTATGATTATTGCAATTATTTTGTTTTTTAACTTATAAAATAGAGAAAATCTGGTGCAAATTTGACACTAGCGCTTACCTAGTGGCGAAAAATATATGCTGCCAAATTAAAAGCATTGAGCTTTCCAACCTGAGAGGAATAAACCTTAACAGTGTTAACACGGATAGAACGTCCACAAGAAGTGGGCGATTCCGAATTCCTGAAAGAGGAAAATCCAAGTTCTTTATCTGCGATTTAAAAAAAAAAGTCTTTCGACTGATTACCAAGGAAAAAAATATTGTATTTTACGGAGCTTCAAAAGTTATTTTTAAAAAGAAAATGGCGTTTTAATCTGGTCATGTGCCGATCATGGTGCTCTAGAAACATTATACGGGTTTTAAATTGCGTTTTGAAATGATTGGCAGATCCTTTGAAGAATTAAGCAAGGATCATTAAACGTCATAATTAGTGTAGTTCGTCAAATGGAGTGAACAGGTTTAACTCTTTTGAACATATGCGAACATATCTAGGGCATATTACAAGGAAGGAAGTGTGTATTCGTAATTTAAAGTATTAAATACGTGGCGGTGGTGCCCATGTAATTTTTGTAAAAAAAATTTCAATCCCTGGCCAATATCGCATTTATATAATGTACATATATAAAGTAAAATGTGTAATAGTAAAAAAAAAGGGGGGATTGCTGTAACACCATTGAACGTAAAGATCTCCAGATAACACGTTTTAGAATTTGAAAATGTGTGGTTGTTTTACCTGCCAACAGTGCAATATAGAATTTTGATTAGGGGAGGAGGGAGAGGACTTGAAGCAATATAATATTACCTAAAGAAATCTTCACAAATTTTAGAACTCAGGTCAAGAAAATACTACTTGGAAGTTTGTCATTTTACCATGTCATAGCGTTATATTGAAGTTTCTTTTTTTAAATTTATGTTAATTTAATTTTTTAAGAGTTTTTCGTATTCATAACATATTTTAAGTACCAAAAACGTCACATTTACATCTGGCCAACGCATGGGCATGGATACAGTCATCAAATTCATGACCGTAAATTTTACACGCGGCGCAAGGACATTAAATGCGCGAGAAAGTAGATCCTAAGCAGGGACTTTCGAAAGTACTCGATAAACCGCGAACAACCTGTGCAGTCTCTACGATCTTCTATGAAGCAAGTGTGCAACAACAGTGTCTGTGTTTTGTCTACGACAATCCGTTAGGACACTTCCTACCAAAATGGTTTCTCTAAAATCAGTGTTTGCTCGTATAAAAGTGCCTCGGTAAACATTCTAGAAAATGCGTTTATATAGGATTGCAAAATTTTTATATTTAGCTGATTACCTAAACTCTTAAAGAAAACAATTACTAAAATGGCTGAAACCGGCATGTTTAGAATTTGTATCTTACCTATGCAGTTTCCTTATCGGGAAGAAGAAAAAAAACTAAGTGTCTTATGTAAGTTTAATCTGTTGGCTTCCACAGCATGTTATAATATTCCATTGTTTCTTATCTGATTTGCGAGGATTTAAGCTACATCTGATTCACGTCGAATCTTTTGAAGTTCACCACATGCTACTTCCAAAAGATTAATTTTTTAAACTTTTACTGTGAAATCGTATTAAACGTAGGTTATACAATGAATGATATTTTATTGTGACACACAAGCTGTTTTGTCATCGTGAGAGAAAACAGCAGAAAACGAGTTTCGCAACTCACTAAAATTCATTTAACGTAACACGACAGTCTGAAGGAGAGGTCATTAAATAATTTGTTTGCTTTCTGAAATCAGCTTCTCAAGAATAGGGAAGTTCCAACTACCGAACGGCTGGGTTTACTGTAAACAAAAAAAANACCGAACGGCTGGGTTTACTGTAAACAAAAAAAAAAAAAAAAAACCTAAAAATAACTTTTAAAAAAACATAAAAAAAAAAAATACAAGGAGCAACAATGTGAAAAGTTTCGTACTCACAAGTTATTCGTTTGTAAACTACGCAAGACGAAAAAAGCAACGCAATTTTTCAACGTACTATGAGTTTCTGCTTGCATTCTCACCTTCCTGACCTGCAGCTGTGTATTTCGAAAAATGTTCGCGTACCTTTTTGCATATAAAAAAGCAGACCGATTTTAATTCAAGTTTTTTCTTTATTTTGCCATGAATCCACGTCAAAAAAATACTTTCGTAACTCTAATTTGAGTGTTATATTAGTAGTGTCTTGCACGTCAAATATTATTGCGGTAATTGCGATATAATATATTATATATTCAGACATTAAAAACCATGCCCAACCAAATTGTCATGTTATAAAACAGAATATATATCACCTNAGCGTTATATTGAAGTTTTTTTTTGAATTTATGTTAATTTAAATTTTTAAGAGTTTTTCGAATTCATAACATATTTTAAGTACCAAACAATGTCACATTTACATCTGGCCGACGCATGGGCATGCATACAATCATCAAATCCATTACCGTAAATTTTACACTTGGCGCAAGGTCACTAAATGCGCGAGAAAGTAGATCCTAAGCAGGGACTTTCAAAAGTGCTCGATAAACCGCGAACAACCTGTGCAGTCTCTGCGATCTTCTATGAAGCAAGTGTGCAACAACTGAGCCTGTGTTTTGTCTACGACAATCCGTTAGGACACTTCCTACCAAAATGGTTTCTCTAAAATCAGTGTTTGCTCGTATAAAAGTGCCTCGGTAAACATTCTAGAAAATGCGTTTATATAGGATTGCAAAATTTTTNATAAAATGTGTTTATATAGGATTGCAAAATTTTTATATTTAGCTGATTACCTAAACTCTTAAAGAAAACAATTACTAAAATGGCTGAAACCGGCATGTTTAGAATTTGTATCTTACCTATGCAGTTTCCTTATTGGGAAGAAGAAAAAAAACGAAGTGTTTCTTATGTAAGTTCAATCCGTTGGCTTCCACAGCATGTTATAATATTCCATTGTTTCTTATCTGATTTGCGAGGATTTGAGCTACATCTGATTCACGTCGTATCTTTTGAAGTTCACCACATGCTACTTCCAAAAGATTAGTTTTTTAAACTTTTACTGTGAAATCGTCTTAAACGTAGGTTATACAATGAATGATATTTTATTGTGACACAGAAGCTGTTTTGTCATCGTGAGAGAAAACAGCAGAAAACGAGTTTAGCAACTCACTATAATTCATTTAACGTAACACGACAGTCTGAAGGAGAGGTCATTAAATAATTTGTTTGCTTTCTGAAATCAGCTTCTCAAGAATAGGGAAGTTCCAACTATCGAACGGCTGGGTTTACTGTAAACAAAAAAAAAACCTAAAAATAACTTTTAAAAAAACATTGAAAAAAAAAACAAGGAGCAACAATGTGAAAAGTTTCGTAATCACAAGTTATTCGTTTGTAAACTACGCAAGACGAAAAAAGCAACGCAATTTTTCAACGTACTATAAGTTTCGGCTTGCATTCTCACCTTCCTGACTTGCAGCTGGTATTTCGAAAAATGTTCGCGTACCTATTTGCACATAAAAAAGCAGACCGGTTTTAATTCAAGTTTTTTCTTTATTTTGCCATGAATCCACGTCAAAAAAATACTTTCGTAACTCTAATTTGAGTGTTATATTAGTAGTGTCTTGCACGTCAAATATTATTGCGGTAATTGCGATATCATATATTATATATTCAGACATTAAAAACCATGCCCAACCAAATTGTCATGTTATAAAACAGAAAATATATCACCTTAATAAATACGACGAGAAAGTATATTAAAATATTATCACACCAAAAAAAAACAAGGAAAAATAACTTGCTACACTTTTACAATTTCAGTAAAGTTTTGTTTATAAAAAAACATTTTTTTTTTGCAGCGTATGTCCTTCACGTTGTTACGTTCTTGCGTTTCTTTCGTAGTTTATAAATATGGCCAAAATTTAATTCTTTACTTGAATCATCAATTTTAAATCATAACGCTATTAACTTGAATATTTAAGATGAGATGATTACATATATCCTACATTTAAGTTGATACAACCAACTTTACACACACAGTAGCTTTAATTTCATAATAAACCAACGGAAGACGAGGCTCATGATGAAATAACACGCCTGCAATTTCACCTTTAAACTTTCCTTTGTATTTAATTTTCAAACACAATTTCCTTACTTTAGAATTCACGACGTTATAAAATTTATGGGGGNAAACTTTCCTTTGTATTTAATTTTCAAACACAATTTCCTTACTTTAGAATTCACGACGTTATAAAATTTATGGGGGCGTATTGAAATATGTTCATAAATATGATAATATTAACATAACACCAACATCAAAATAATTACCGAATTTAAATCGTTACGAAACGCTGAGAAATCCGCTAGTTTAAGTTATGTTCTTTCACAAGACGTATTTATCATCCCGGCAATGATTACGGATCACCTCCCGGTGTATCGCCTTGCACGGCAACAGTTCTCCATAAATTACCATCTCCACCCTGCTGGCTCCCTATGGTCAAGCCATTATTTATGGAAATATGTAGAAAGAAGCAACTAATGTTTTACCCCCCCCCCCTGCTCCTTCCCTCACAGAAAATCTGCATGAATTTAGAAAAATGGAGGGGAAGCCAATAACCATATATCATTCTTCAGGCGTGACGGGAAAGGGGGGAAGAAAAAAACCGTGTAGAACCCGCGGGTTCGCATAAAATATTTACTGTAATTACCGATGATACTTGAACTGGAAACCTGGGGCGTTGATTTAGTGGGGTGTCTCGCCTCCGTGAAATATGCCCGGCGACACGACTCGCATAATGCCAGCGGAAACAATCCCCCTTCTCCAGCGCTGTGTGTGAAAAGCCCTCGCGGCAGTGGCTCTGCTCCTTAAGACGTCGCGGATTAACAAAAGGCATACACCCCGAGCGTAATCTCGACCGTAACTCAAAAACTTTATGGCGGTCCCCGCTGCTGATTTATGCCCGGGCCTGTGCCTCGCCGCGCC
>NQII01000889.1:136451-180424 GCA_002778355.1 Clitarchus hookeri | reverse complement strand
CATCGTTGACGATTCCTGGAATATATTTGACGGTCAACGAAGGATCAGGTGATAAGAAAAATTATTATAACCTACAACATGATGTAAAGAATAAGGGGAAACTTTGGCCCTGGGGATTACGTTTCGCTCATATCCCGTGACAATATGAGATATGGTCGTAATCCTGGGCTAACGTCTATTCAGAGTGGACAAAATGTATTCATCCGTATCGCGGCTCCTAATAAAAAAGTGTTTCATACAAAAATTGTATAACTATAAGTGGGAAGTATTACTGCTGGAGATCCAGCCTTATAGCGTTATTTATTTCTGGGATGAGAGTACTAACATCACTTTTTTAATGGCAACGTGTATCTATTAAGTTCTTTGAAGCTCGCCAAGACCTATTTAAGCATGAAGCACAATATACAACTTCATAACATGAACATTAAATACGACACAGAAAGAGGGATATCTACTGCCCATTTGTAGTACTATCCGCACTGTAATAAATAAATGTAAATTTACACATAACATTTTTTGTTAGTTTTACATTTTTTATGTGTAATTTGTAAAAGCAACTACAGTTCGTGTAATTTTACACAAATTTTCTTAATAAAAGTACTACATATATTTGATGAAAATACATGAATTTATGTTTTATTAAACACAGTGTTCATGTTAATTTATACATTTTGAAATAGAGCTTTAGTTGTTTATTTTTACTGCTACATAGTTTTATAAGGACCGTGTAAAATCCGTTAACAGTCCGTTAACAATCCGCGACACTGTTGTGGTTACCCATACTCGTTCTGTAAACTTTTGAAAGAGCTAGGTGGCTTATACAGAACGTGTGTAATTGTATTCACAACTATATGTATATTACCTACTACACAGCACTCTGTTACTACTACAGAAAAGATAGTTCCTAAAACAGACTAACGTTTAACAGTATTTAGATTGTTCTTCGAACAATTGGTATTGTAATATATTAAAGGACATTCTGTATATGGTACTAAAATTCTGTTGTCGCTACTATAAAAGCCCATTAGAGAACAGTCATGTACAATCTCTGCTGATTTATCTCAGAGCAATATGAACGTAAAATTTCCGTGCCATTGTATAACATTATTGACAGCTTCTTACACGACATGATTTACATCTGGCTGTTGCTTCTGTAACAGAACAACAGAAACTCTTCCCATAAGCTCCACTGTGTTTAAAGGGTTAAAGTCAAGCAGAACCTATCTCTTAGAAATATAATTGAAATATCAACAGATTAGGTTATACAAATACGAGAAACGGCGTTTAATACCCATAGTAAAATACTACGGAAGCAACAAAGATACAAAATAATTTCACGACGTTTTTTTGCTGATTTATTTGCTCAAACACAGTAGCTCTGTTGTCGCTGTCGTTTGCTCGTGGGACCACCGTGAGATGAAAAAGGTAAATTACACACCAGCTGTCCATGTTCTATTCTCGCTTCCCCCGTGCAACGCTAGTGTGCCGCGTGGGTTTAAGGAGAGAAGGGGTGATGACTTAAAACATGTGTATTTCGCGTTATTATTATAAGATAAATAAACTGAGACCGATAAACTGAGCACTTTAGAAAGTCCTGCTTAAGATTAACTTCTGTGCACACTGTGTATTCTTCCACAACATTAAGATTAACATTGACGTGGGCGTGAGCACTTTATCCATGTATCGGTCAAGTGAAACTGTGAACTTATCAGAAAAGTAAATATTTCACAAATTTTCTCATGCTTACGCTTATACGCATGAGAAAAAAACAGAAAGCAAAATGCACAATTTCTGTATTCACAGATGTTTTCCTAGCACTTTTTAATTTAACGTTGAAACATGGAACTACTTTCCCTCCGTCGTTACCGCGCAGCTTTACGGCTGTCCGCGTACTCGTTGATAATGTATAAGCAGGTAGGCGCATTGGCATTTTTCTAATGCACATTTCAAAAGTGCTCAGTTAACAGTAAAAAGTCTATACTGCTCTTGTCATTGGACTCAAATTTTGAGTAGCACGGCCTGGGCAGCTTTGACCAAATCGGAAACAACTAACTTCAGGTTGGTACAATAACTTCCAGCGAGGTAAAAAAGGAAAACGGATCCTCACTTCTTACAGAAGCCAATGAACTAATGGCTCCATTTATAATATGTACAGGACGGTGAAATCTAGCATACCAATATACAGTAGCGCGAAATTTGTACGTGTGTAGTGATCACTAACTTAGATAGGAGTATCATCAAAATATTACATTTACGTATATTTCTCCATAACTTAATTTCTGGAGCCACAATCTAAAATCAAGCACATCAAGGCACAGGGAACATCTTAACAGTTATTTCGAACTCCAACTTCTTTCTCTTACATGATTCGTTTCCAATCCGTTACCGTGCTACGCCCTGTAGCGCTAACTAGGGGCGACACAAAGGAGCAAAGCTAAACTTTTCAAAACATCTCTTAAATGACACCATTTTTTTCAGCAGAGTATAAGAATTTGTTGAATTCCTTAAAATGAACACGAGTTGTTTTGCTAAGAAAATATATTTTTTAATATAAGAAAAAACTGGACGCCATGCAAGAAGGTTTATGTAACAATTATGAAAAACAGTGAAGGTCACCCCTGAATAATTTTATCTTGGTTACAATTTTTATAGAAAAAAAATTTGGCTTGCACTGATTATTTTCAAACACACGTACAGCCATTTACAATCCATAAAAGAACAACTTCTATCCAGAAAAACTGTTACAAACATTATTGTCAAACTAATGACGGACTCCCAAATGTTCCCTTTTAATTCCATGACCGGAAGGATCTGATAATACTTATCTCAACATGAAGTCCAGGAGCAACTTCTCAATGAGCCTGCTGCTTACCCTGGCTTATATAGTATCTAAAACATAACTCCCTTCCTCAATCATTTAACCAATCAGAGGGATGAAATAGAAGAAAATAGTCTCTTTTCTTGTAAATATCGCCACATGCCGCGCTGCCATGATTCCTTATAACAACGCTCTAGCACGTCACAGCGACACTAGTGCTGCTAAGTGGCGGGCTTGAAGACTCTTCGCCGCGCCGGCAGAATAGTCCTGTGCGTGGCTTTACGACCACCCGCGGCGTCTTCACCGTCGGCGCTGCCCCAACTTGACCGGCCACCATGGCTGCCTTGCCCAAGGCGGCGCAGGAAAACGACGTGGTGTTTCCGCATCAAAATGTAGGAAATCTGCTTCAAACATTGCAAAAATACAGGCGTGGACAGTAGGCGTTTTAGATGTGTTGCTAGGTGGGCTGTATATAGCAGACAGGCGGACAATTTGACGAAAATAAGACGCCTCGTCTCAATAATAATCACAGTCATCTTCATTATTTCATATTTTCTGTCGCACATAGGGAAATGCGGACATAACTGAAACCGTGTAAACATCCAAAATTTCGTAAAGTAGTCCTCTATATCATGTCATGCTTTGATTTTTAATGTCTGGTCATAAAGTTCCATTACAAATATTTGTAAAAAAAAAAAAATCTATAATGGAAGAAACTCTTACGCCGTGTTTGAATTCCGTTGTTTGGTAATTTAGGAATTGCGAATAAAGAGAGTTCCAATTCGAAGACACAGAGCAAAGCTGCTAGTGTTCAGTATAGAAACTGTGTCGCTGGATATTTAGATGTTTCTTCTTACTTGGACAATGAAGATAAAATATGGTACTTGTAGATAATTTCACTCGGAGAATTATAAAATCCTTTTATTTACTCGTTCTCTTAAGGAAAATGTTCATTTAAAAGAATACGTTACGGGGTTATGATTTTTTTNAAAATCCTTTTATTTACTCGTTCTCTTAAGGAAAATGTTCATTTAAAAGAATACGTTACGGGGTTATGATTTTTTTAAAAACAAATTTTGTATCGAAATTGATTTCCCTCAATACAAGGAAAACTAAAACAAGCGTAGAGCCAAATTACAAANAAAATCCTTTTATTTACTCGTTCTCTTAAGGAAAATGTTCATTTAAAAGAATACGTTACGGGGTTATGATTTTTTTTAAAACAAATTTTGTATCGAAATTGATTTCCCTCAATACAAGGAAAACTAAAACAACCGTAGAGCCAAATTACAAANTAAAACAAATTTTGTATCGAAATTGATTTCCCTCAATACAAGGAAAACTAAAACAACCGTAGAGCCAAATTACAAATCGCTGATTCACCGTTAAGTTTTCTTCTTTTTCTGTTGGTTTGAATTTAAATGACTTGCATGGAAACTGGCGTGAAATAAGACATAAACAATTCCAGACGCCTTTGCAGATGGATTTGCGAATTTGTTGTTATTCTCAAATTCAGTGAATTTGCTCCCTTTATACACAACTATTCTGGTTTCTGACCTCGTTACGTGTTCGATTTAGTGACCTAAATGGCGGATTTAAACGTGGGTTTAAGTTGCATGGCTGGCCACACGACGGTGCCAAAGGCAAAATAATCGATTACATCGCTTCTTTATTAGTGGAGGACAATAAAATTACGTAGAAAAATCGCAGAGGAATTCTCAGCAGCGCATTTTAAAAACTAACTCTCGATAGTCCTCATTCCACCGAGCGAAAAGTTTGTTGAAGACGTGATACTTATAAACACGGGCAAAATATATACGTAGAGTTCAATAAACCATTTATTTTACTTTCGCGCAGATATTTCTGACTCAAGAAACGGGTTTCCTTAACCTTAATGTTTATTTTGTTTGACGGATAATGCAAATTTGTTGTATTTCAAATTTGCTCATCCAACGAAATATATTTTCAAAGCAACAACATATTTAATTGGACGTATGTAAGGAAGCATATCGTTGGTGCAAACTAAGCTACTTCTCACTCAGTGCCCCATAAACACAAAATAATAGTCTATAGCAGTATGTAACTTCATGGAATAATTACTTTCACGGCATGGAAAAACAGCGATAGGAATAGTTTTACTGTATATTTAGTTTAAATTACCAAACGAACGTAACTGACTCCACGTAAACACGAAAATACACAATAGCCAAGTTCAGTAAAACATATATATAAATGTGTATAAATATATATTTCAAGAAACCTTACATTGACACGCTAGGTTGAAGTAATATTATTTACTGATGCCCAATGGCGAACGAAGGTTTACGACTGCAACAACATCATAAATCCAATTATTATGGACTTTGATCTCAGAAAAACAATATTAAACTCTAAATTATATAACACCCCCTTGGCGAAAACCGATGGAAAAGGGGTCAAAACATAATGCAAATTAAAAATCAATCGCAAGTTGTAAAAAGTTACAAGATTTATTTCAAGCTGCAAAAAGTCGTGTTCCACAGCCGTGCTAAGACCTACGTGTTTCACAATGAAGCAATTTGTCTTTCGTTCCACGTTTACACTTCATGCACTATTAATCGCTGCTAGGAAAGCTCAAAACCGTTCCTGGTATGGTGATTCTCATACTTCATGGTTCAGCAACATCTTCAGGTGCCATCAAGAAAAAACTAGATTCGGATCCCAACCTTGACGAAGACATAGAACCTCGTACCAAAACTTTTAACCCAGCTGCAGAAGGGTAAAAAAAAATTGATTATTTTGAAACGGTTCTTGACGAATGGCGCTGGCCTGCTTATTTTGGCGGAGCTTCCAAATTGAAATTGCAANGGCGAATGGCACTGGCCTGCTTATTTTGGCGGAGCTTCCAAATTGAAATTGCAATCTTGATCGTGCACACCGGACTGGAAAATGCATTCATTTGCAATGATGGGGAAAAAATTTCAGACACTTGTGGAAAACACTCTTTCCTAATTTTCCTAAAAGTCTCATAAAAGAAACTGCTGCGTTAATTTTCTGCCCGTCGCGTGGTGGCGTGACTACAAAGATATTCGGTCGACTGAAACTGCCGAAATTTTCAACGAACATTTGTTCGTAGTGGCAAACTACAGCTAATTATATGTTCCTCGCAAATTAAAAATGGTAGGAGAAGCTACTGTCGTATAACACCTTTCAAAAAAATTATTTGCGATCCTGTGAACAGATGTTGCATTTACTTGGAGCGCTTAATTTTAAAGGCCTTCTCTTTCTTGAAACGTAAGGAACAAAATTAAAAAATCCCAGTACATTAATTTTTATGCCTATCATAATCGTGCTGTCAGATAGCCAGAAATTAAAATATTAGCCAATGATATAATGTTTTCGGTACTTTCAAGCAGTTGATGCCAAATGCTGATATTTGCCATGTATGATAAATATTAAAAAGTCACTCAAGACACACAAAAATTTCGAGTATAATTATTCTACTGTTAAGAGTTGCTACTATTCTTATATAAATTGACAAATTTCACTAATAGTGACATCATTGTTTAGCTTCCGTTATTTTTTTTTTCAGAACTGTATTCGAGTAAATCTCCAAATCTTCTACTTCACCACTAGTTTTTTTTTTAATTTTGTGCCAAATTAAACCTTGCAGACTTGTATTTTCAGTTTTTATTTGCTGTCTTGCCACTTCTTTTCCGTCTGTCTTACTCAGAAGGGGAATGAAAATATTAATGTCTGGATAGTAAAATAATGATTGATATGATTTCTAAGTTTACTCTCGATATTTTTTAAAAGACACTCTTTACTGAAGCAAGGCGTCACGGAAACACATAGATTAACACTTTTAGCACAAACGAAATCACGTCGTGAAATCGTCCCTGCTAACAGGCTATAGGTGCAAAACGTCAATGTGTGCCTGCGAAGATGTGAAAATTTCATTGACTGTTCCAAGTTCGTTTTCGCCACGTCTTTATTTAATTTGCCCACACAGAACAAGGAGAAGAAAATTTCTTCCCCTTTGAATACTGGACCATAAATTAAAAATACTACCTCAAGTGCCGCAGTAATTATTTTAGGCGTTAAGGCGCCCGTCTACCTGGCGCTTGAACTGCGTTGCAGAGTGTTCGAAATACACGTTTTTCAACGAAACTATTAAGCGTGCATCCAAGGTGACGATCTACGAAAAGAACACACACTTCAGACGAGAGCTGTTAAATACTTTCAAAATATCACATACGTTAGAAACATCAATTCAGAGTACTCCAAAACCGCTAAAAACAGCCTTTCCAAGGCGTTGTAGCTCAAAATGCACGCATCAGATACATACAAAACTACTATAGGCGCCTGCACTGAACNGGAATTCTCAGCAGCGCATTTTAAAAACTAACTCTCGATAGTCCTCATTCCACCGAGCGAAAAGTTTGTTGAAGACGTGATACTTATAAACACGGGCAAAATATATACGTAGAGTTCAATAAACCATTTATTTTACTTTCGCGCAGATATTTCTGACTCAAGAAACGGGTTTCCTTAACCTTAATGTTTATTTTGTTTGACGGATAATGTAAATTTGTTGTATTTCAAATTTGCTCATCCAACGAAATATATTTTCAAAGCAACAACATATTTAATTGGGCGTATGTAAGGAAGCATTTCGTTGGTGCAAACTAAGCTACTTCTCACTCAGTGCCCCATAAACACAAAATAATAGTCTATAGCAGTATGTAACTTCATGGAATAATTACTTTCACTGCATGGAAAAACAGCGATAGGAATAGTTTTACTGTATATTTAGTTTAAATTACCAAACGAACGTAACTGACTCCACGTAAACACGAAAATACACAATTGCCAAGTTCAGTAAAACATATATATAAATGTGTATAAATATATATTTCAAGAAACCTTACATTGACACGCTAGGTTGAAGTAATATTATTTACTGATGCCCAATGGCGAACGAAGGTTTACGACTGCAACAACATCATAAATCCAATTATTATGGACTTTGATCTCAGAAAAACAATATTAAACTCTAAATTATATAACACCCCCTTGGCGAAAACCGATGGAAAAGGGGTCAAAACATAATGCAAATTAAAAATCAATCGCAAGTTGTAAAAAGTTACAAGATTTATTTCAAGCTGCAAAAAGTCGTGTTCCACAGCCGTGCTAAGACCTACGTGTTTCACAATGAAGCAATTTGTCTTTCGTTCCACGTTTACACTTCATGCACTATTAATCGCTGCTAGGAAAGCTCAAAACCGTTCCTGGTATGGTGATTCTCATACTTCATGGTTCAGCAACATCTTCAGGTGCCATCAAGAAAAAACTAGATTCGGATCCCAACCTTGACGAAGACATAGAACCTCGTACCAAAACTTTTAACCCAGCTGCAGAAGGGTAAAAAAAAATTGATTATTTTGAAACGGTTCTTGACGAATGGCGCTGGCCTGCTTATTTTGGCGGAGCTTCCAAATTGAAATTGCAATCTTGATCGTGCACACCGGACTGGAAAATGCATTAATTTGCAATGATGGGGAAAAAATTTCAGACACTTGTGGAAAACACTCTTTCCTAATTTTCCTAAAAGTCTCATAAAAGAAACTGCTGCGTTAATTTTCTGCCCGTCGCGTGGTGGCGTGACTACAAAGATATTCGGTCGACTGAAACTGCCGAAATTTTCAACGAACATTTGTTCGTAGTGGCAAACTACAGCTAATTATATGTTCCTCGCAAATTAAAAATGGTAGGAGAAGCTACTGTCGTATAACACCTTTCAAAAAAATTATTTGCGATCCTGTGAACAGATGTTGCATTTACTTGGAGCGCTTAATTTTAAAGGCCTTCTCTTTCTTGAAACGTAAGGAACAAAATTAAAAAATCCCAGTACATTAATTTTTATGCCTATCATAATCGTGCTGTCAGATAGCCAGAAATTAAAATATTAGCCAATAATATAATGTTTTCGGTACTTTCAAGCAGTTGATGCCAAATGCTGATATTTGCCATGTATGATAAATATTAAAAAGTCACTCAAGACACACAAAAATTTCGAGTATAATTATTCTACTGTTAAGAGTTGCTACTATTCTTATATAAATTGACAAATTTCACTAATAGTGACATCATTGTTTAGCTTCCGTTATTTTTTTTTCAGAACTGTATTCGAGTAAATCTCCAAATCTTCATACTTCACCACTAGTTTTTTTTTTAATTTTGTGCCAAATTAAACCTTGCAGACTTGTATTTTCAGTTTTTATTTGCTGTCTTGCCACTTCTTTTCCGTCTGTCTTACTCAGAAGGGGAATGAAAATATTAATGTCTGGATGGTAAAATAATGATTGATATGATTTCTAAGTTTACTCTTGATAATTCTTAAAAGACACTCTTTACTAAAGCAAGGCGTCACGGAATCACATAGGTTAACACTTTTAGCACAAACGAAATCACGTCGTGAAATCGTCCCTTCTAACAGGCTATAGGTGCAAAACGTCAATGTGTGCCTGCGAAGATGTGAAAATTTCATTGACGGTTCCAAGTTCGTTTTCGCCACGTCTTTATTTAATTTGCCCACACAGAACAAGGGGAAGAAAATTTCTTCCCCTTTGAATATTGGACCATAAATTAAAAATACTACCTCAAGTGCCGCAGTAATTATTTTAGGCGTTACGGCACCCGTCTACCTGGCGCTTGAACTGCGTTGCAGAGTGTTCGAAATACACGTTTTTCAACGAAACTATTAAGCGTGCATCCAAGGTGCCGATCTACGAAAAGAACACTCACTTCAGGCGAGAGCTGTTAAGTACTTTCAAAATATCACATACGTTAGAAACATCAATTCTGAGTACTCCAAAACCGCTAAAAACAGCCTTTCCAAGGCGCTGTAGCTCAAAATGCACACATCAGATACATACAAAACTACTATAGGCGCCTGCACTGAACCTTCCTAAAGACTTCCCACTAATAAAATAATATGGTCACCGCTGAAAGTCCCATAGGTACACGCAGCACGACGAGAACACTGCACGCCAGTTCAGAGCCTTGCGCTTAGTGGCGATGGCGTACTTGATGCGCGTGGCAGTGTCGCCCTTATCGCTCCCGCGCTTCTCGGCCTAAACGTGGGAAAAAGTTTCAGGTAGACGGGTGCCTTAAATACAACAACGATAATTGTTCATATCTCAATAACAATAAATAGGGTCACCTGTTTTTCGCGAAAATATTCCACGATTAGTTGTACTCCAAAACACGTTAGCTCAAAAACCAATATCGCTGTTGGATGATTTCTACTCGCATGCGTCTTAGGTGTCTGCCAATCAATCACGTACGTTCAGTGCTAGAGTAAATTTATGCTGAATCGCACAGCAGAGTATAAAGTGTCTTCTCACACAGACACGCTGCCATAGGCCAAAGTAAATGTGCAAACTTGCACGTAAGACGTCGAAGTCTAGTCTGCACATAAATCTTTTCGCGTAAAACAGGTGGCCCTTAAAATAAACATTAAAGCCGAATGTGTAATAAGTGAACGTTACGGCAGGCATCTGAGCTACTTCTCGGAAAGCATGAGTGGGAAAGAGTTGAAAATCGTGGAAAAGCTGCTAGTGCCGTACTAACCCTCTCGTAGTCCTTTCANGAAAGCATGAGTGGGAAAGAGTTGAAAATCGTGGAAAAGCTGCTAGTGCCGTACTAACCCTCTCGTAGTCCTTTCAATCATTGAATGAATACAGGGGCCACTGAAGTACAGAATTCATCACAAAGAAAAAGTACAGATGTTAGCAAGGGATGAAATTATTGCCAGCTCACGTCTCGAGGTTTGTAGCTTAGTTTCGCGCACACGAGTTCCGAGAAAACGTTTCTCGCCGTTTTTTCCCCGACGACGTCATGGACAGCCTTCTGAGTTGCGCAGCTGTAGCGCACTCCGTCATTGCCGCATGAAGCCCGCGCCTCGCCGCCGGTGACCGCGTATTTATTGCGTGACAGCCGTGATTCACGACATGTTTGTCCGCTGAGATACACAACTCAGAAGACATGTCTTCGGCCCCTTAACACCCTTCTCTCGTCCCACAATCACCAACTACACTACGCNAATCGCACAGCAGAGTATAAAGTGTCTTCTCACACAGACACGCTGCCATAGGCCAAAGTAAATGTGCAAACTTGCAAGTAAGACGTCGAAGTCTAGTCTGCACATAAATCTTTTCGCGTAAAACAGATGGCCCTTAAAATAAACATTAAAGCCGAATATGTAATAAGTGAACGTTACGTCAGGCATCTGAGCTACTGCTCAGAAAGCATGAGTGGGAAAGAGTTGAAAATCGTGGAAAAGCTGCTAGTGCCGTACTAACCCTCTCGTAGTCCTTTCAATCATTGAATGAATACGGGAGCCACTGAAGTACAGAATTCATCACAAAGAAAAAGTACAGATGTTAGCAAGGGATGAAATTATTGCCAGCTCACGTCTCGAGGTTTGTAGCTTAGTTTCGCGCACACGAGTTCCGAGAAAACGTTTCTCGCCGTTTTTTCCCCGACGACGTCATGGACAGCCTTCTGAGTTGCGCAGCTGTAGCGCACTCCGTCATTGCCGCATGAAGCCCGCGCCTCGCCGCCGGTGACCGCGTATTTATTGCGTGACAGCCGTGATTCACGACATGTTTGTCCGCTGAGATACACAACTCAGAAGACATGTCTTCGGCCCCTTAACACCCTTCTCTCGTCCCACAATCACCAACTACACTACGCCGCTGATTGATTCCAGGGACGACCGCACAGTCAAGAAAGGCGCCACCGGCGACAAGAGAAAGGACCTCGCTTGAGCGCTTGACGTTCCAGAAAAGTCCACAGCAATGGCGGGAGACAAGAAATTTGGAGGGAAAGGTAAGATGCATGCTAGAGGTGAAACTCGCCTGACAAGCATTTCGACGTTTACCGAATACACCCGAAGTTTTATGAAAACCTCTGGTTACTGGGGGCCGCGGTNGATACACAACTCAGAAGACATGTCTTCGGCCCCTTAACACCCTTCTCTC
Organism: Clitarchus hookeri; assembly: GCA_002778355.1. NCBI lineage: Eukaryota > Metazoa > Arthropoda > Insecta > Phasmatodea > Phasmatidae > Clitarchus > Clitarchus hookeri. The sequence continues at coordinate 168,580 of NQII01000889.1, read as the reverse complement.
GTCCCACAATCACCAACTACACTACGCAGCTGATTGATTCCAGGGACGACCGCACAGACAAGAAAGCCGCCACCGGCGACAAGAGAAAGGACCTCGCTTGAGCGCTTGACGTTCCAGAAAAGTCCACAGCAATGGCGGGAGACAAGAAATTTGGAGGGAAAGGTAAGATGCATGCTAGAGGTGAAACTTGCCTGACAAGCATTTCGACGTTTACCGAATACACCCGAAGTTTTATGAAAACCTCTGGTTACTGGGGGCCGCGGTNCGCCTGACAAGCATTTCGACGTTTACCGAATACACCCGAAGTTTTATGAAAACCTCTGGTTACTGGGGGCCGCGGTGGTGTAGTGGTTAGATTACTTGCCTGCCACCTAGACGAACCGGGTTCGATTCCCTGATCTTCGCATAAAGGAATCGTGCCTGACGATGACGCTGGTCGGTGGGTTTTCTCGGGGATCTCCCGTTTCTCCCACCTTTTCATTCAGGCGTTGCTCCATACTTACCTACTTTACCTTCACCGGCTCTCAAGAATTCGATGTTAAAAGCCGCCCAAATCTCTCCACTCACTCTGGTTACTGCGGAGTACAAAAAATTATAGAATGTTCTAAAACTCAATGCCCAAACTCCAGACATAGTTCCTTTGGAATAGTAACACACAGTAGTAACTTATATATCCGGAAACGTAGTTTTATATCAAATAATTGTGTTCAAAGGCGTGTTCCAGGCGTACTACGCCTGGAGAACAAGGCGGTGCGATCACGCGTGTAGGACCTACGCAACTTTCCTACGTGTATGATAGCACCGCCTTGTTTTGCAGGTGTTGCACGCCGTAATTTTGAACATAATTATTTTATATAAAAATACGTTTTCAGATATTGTGTAAAGGGCTTTTGTGTTACTATTGTTCCGAAGAAACTATTTCTGGAGTTTGGGTATTGAGTTTCCGAACATTCTGTATTTATGTTTATATTGGTTAAGTTTTATTCAGTTTATGAGCAAAACGAGATACCTTATGGAAGAGTTTGGCATAGGAAAAATTACCGCCCAAATGTGCGCTACTGTTACAAAGAGGCGCTTTAATCTGGCAGTCAATGGAGAAATTCTATTTATTTGTGTGTAAAAGTTCGTAGTGTTTTTGACTCAAAATGAGATTTTTACTTGCCCAGACCGAAATTGTAAGTACATATTAACTTGATTTCGTAACTATTATTATTCACACTTTCAAATGGTGTTTACAAGAGCAAACAGTAAAAAGACAATTGTGTTTGGATCGAGCATTCATAAGTAAGTTTATTTCCATGGGAAAATGGTACGAATTTAAAAAGTGCGATATATATATGCATCATAAAAATAACTTTGTACTTTTTTTCCTTTCCCTTACCAAAACTGCGCAGAATAGCCCTAAAATTAATATTTTAGTAATTTTCACTTTTTTTTTTTTTTTTTTTTTTTTTTTTNCAAAACTGCGCAGAATAGCCCTAAAATTAATATTTTAGTAATTTTCACTTTTTTTTTTTTTTTTTTTTTTTTTTTTTTTTTTTTTTTTTTTTTTTTTTTTTCGATTTAGTGGTCACGTTTTGCTAAATCCAGTTTTCCGACAGGATATTNTTTTTTTTTTTTTTTTTTTTTTTTTTTTCGATTTAGTGGTCACGTTTTGCTAAATCCAGTTTTCCGACAGGATATTAGAAAACATGTTTCCATTCTAGTGCGAAGATCTTAATTTACTATTGACATAAATATGTATATTTATTTAATGAAAATTACAATTATCTCATTTATTTACTCGACTCTCAAGGCCTCGGCGTTAAGAGCCACCCAAATCTCTTCACTCGCACATTCACCCATTCATTTACATACAAAATGGCAAAATCTAGNTCGGCGTTAAGAGCCACCCAAATCTCTTCACTCGCACATTCACCCATTCATTTACATACAAAATGGCAAAATCTAGGACATATGCGGCACCTCTCCGCCCAAGCGACGGAAATTTCTACTATTCAAACTAAAAGCATTAATCTTCCCAACCTTATGCTGGTTTAAACTAAAAATTATTTGTAAGTTCTAAGTCAATTTAGGTTGATTAAACAAAACACATTTTGATAATGAAAGTTTAGTTTAAAATGTAAGATCAATTAACAACCTACTATCTTAAGTTTTGTTTAGGTAGGTTCAAATTGAAAAAAAAATCACCTATTCTCTAACTATCCTTGGTTAGTTCAGGCGGTATTGTTACAATAGTAGACTACGCCAAAAAAATTACTTGGGGGAGGGGTGTTTGTGGGTGATTTGATATAGATCTCGTTTTTGCGACAAACTGACGTTGAATATAAAGTGAATAGAGCATGTGCAATAACCTACTAATATCAGTGCTTTCAGTGTACTCCGCAGATATCGGGATGCAACCAAGCGCATGCATCGTAATCATCTCGAAAAAGAATGTTGCAAGTATAGTCCGTTCACGGTTACGTCCGACTATACTGCAGCCGTGCTAAAGTTCTGCTTCCAGAATATTCCTCCACCTCGTGCAAAGCAAGTCTAAAAAATTACACAGAAGGGACAATGCATTGCATTCGCGCGCACTCGCTGTAACAATATTTTGTATAAGAACTATTTATTACTATGCATTACCAACACGCGTGTTTTCTCTATGATTTTATTCATATTAATTATTAATATAATAACATAATTTATAGATAAATACAAGTAGGGGCGGCACCTTTTTTTCGCGAAAGGTTCCATGGCACTCCAAAACAATCAAGCTACCATCCGCTTTTGTGATTGGATAATTTTGATTGCCATGCGTCGTACGTGTCTGTCCGCGAATCACAGAGGGTTAGAGTCGTGGCAACTTAATTCTGATTGGCCGAGTCAAGTATGATACTGTCGTCCGACAAATATACGCAGCCAAATACCACATGAAATGTGCAAATGTGCACTGGGAGATTGAAGTCTGGACTGCGCTGAAATGTTTTCGCGAAAAACAGGTAGCTCTAAATATACGCGAAAGTTCAAGTTAACAGAAAATAAGGTACTTTTACGTTCACGAAAATATAAAACGCTTGTGAAACATGGCATATTTACGAAACAACCAAACACGTCATATACAGAGGGATTATTCAAAGGTTCGATTCAAAAAGTTCGAAGAAACCGCGAACAAAGTATATACAGAGGTGGAACGGCGTTGTGGTTCCTTTGATGTGGACGTGCCCTTTCTCTGATTGGCTGCGCGAGGCTTTGGGAATATGTAGGCCTAGTGTCAGATTCGTTACTGCGTGTTGCAGATGGTTCCCTATTGGCTTGGCCGCCGGCTGGCGGGTAGGCTACCGACACGCTGATTGTTAGCGGACGACTTTCCCACATGCTGCTGGGCAGCGACGCCATCTTGCAGGCGCGTGCGGCTGGAGTTCACGCTGTAAGTGGTTTGACCACCTCTGTATATTTACCCATTCTGTGACTACTCTTAAAACCTGTACAAACGCACACGAAAAAGGCTGAAGAGTTTGGAGGGGGGGGCTGGGGAGGTACCTCTTTTCGGCGGAAATGTCAGGTCTCTCAGGCGGGAAGGACTGATATATACCGAGCAATAAAACACAGTTTTCACTTCCCTTTGATAAGGAGGGGGAGGGGGAGAGAGCTAGTAGTGAATAACATTATTCCTAGTCCGTTCCGTTTCGAAAATGATTTCTTTTATTGTAATCGCGAGTCGTGGGTCGTGTTTTATGTACCTGGTCTTGGTACCTACCCATCGAATTTAAGAGCCACTAAAAATAGGAAAATAAAAATGCCGTAAAACTTTTATCCGACATTCACTAATGTCTTCGCCGATATCAGTTTCTGCAAAAGTATAAAGTTTTGGAATTATAATAGCTTTTGTAAACGTGATTTGATAATCGTGATTATAAAGGGCCTACTAATTCCAAAACTTTGGATCATCACTCTTACAATTCAACTGATTATTTATTGTTCATATTCAAATTTTGGAACTTAAATTTTAAAGGTGTTCAAGTGCCTGATTATCTTATATATAACATTCGTGTGATAAATAAATGATAATTGATGAAAATTTCAATTTAAGTGAAAAATAACGTTAAACAAGATTTGGAAGCATTATTAAACAATTTAAATTTAAATCTTGCAACAAAATTGTTTCAATGACATTATTTATAGACTGAGGGAAAATGTTTGTTCCAGCCAACCAAATACTTTGTTTGTATAGGGCCAAATTGTAGACCCAAAAAAATTTTTTGTTGAGTAAACAAAACTTAAAAAGCAACAAAATTGGTTTTGTTTATCCAACACCATACACACTTGAATAAACAATATATTTGTGTTGGCCCATAAAAAAACCGTTAACGAAATATTTAGTTTAATCAACTGTATGTAAGTATCTGCTTGATCACTCAATTGATTACCTTCGTTCAAGAATACAGCTCGAAAGTTTGTTTGTAATTTTTGCGACAACGACAATAATAGCAGTGCTTGTTAGTGGATTTATATATGCTTAATATTAGTATAAAAGTCGCATTAAAACAATTTCAAAGGGATACGAAAAAGTAACCATGCAAAACCTGAGATGTTTATTTACGCGCGTTTATCAATATTTGCTGTGTCTGTTTTAACAAACAATTCCACTTCAGCTGTAGTAAGTTTAGCTGAAGTTACTCGTAGCCCACGGCAAAATACTATTTGGGTTCGAATTTCTATCGGGCTTTAACTTCTGTATTTATAATAACTGGAGCTGTTTAATGTACGTAGAGCCATCAAAATCTTTAGTTGCACCAACCAAATCTTGCAGTTTGGTGCAACCAAATAAGAACAACAAAATTATTTGGTTACAACAACAAAAATTTTCACTGCCACTGCACAAATAATTAATTTGGTTGCGCCAAACAAAATATGTTTAATTCAACAAAAGTGACACAAATGTAGGTGTATTTCAATTGTGTTTTAAGAGATTATATGAGAGCTCAACGCAATATTTTTCCCAAGAAAGGACCCACGGTTCGCCAGCAAATGGGTTTTCAATTATGGCTTTTATTAACTTCATCTTAAAATCTTTAAATAGAATTACGTGTGAAACACAAATTTTTTTCCTGTAAATTCTGGTGACGTCGGGAATTATTTTTAATTCTAGCTGAAAATATTATTTTGCAGTTTAGTTAGGCTATCATAACACATCATCNACCCACGGTTCGCCAGCAAATGGGTTTTCAATTATGGCTTTTATTAACTTCATCTTAAAATCTTTAAATAGAATTAAGTGTGAAACACAAATGTTTTTCCTGTAAATTCTGGCGACGTCGGGAATTATTTTTAATTCTAGCTGAAAATATTATTTTGCAGTTTAGTTAGGCTATCATAACACATCATCTNGACGTCGGGAATTATTTTTAATTCTAGCTGAAAATATTATTTTGCAGTTTAGTTAGGCTATCATAACACATCATCTATCACAACAACTTAAAATACACTAGAAACGCCTAAATTAATCCTTATCATTTCAGTGCCTGAAAAGAAGTTTTAAAGTAACTTACAAGGAACAACAATACATTTGGGCCGCTGTTCATTTGCTCGGTATTTATAGACAATCAAGATAAAAAAAATAGCGTAACAAAAAAGAGTAGGCCTATTAGCAGTAGAATCATTCTGATGCTTTGCTGTTCCTTCATTTCTTCGCATGAAAAATACCAAAGAGAGATTTCACTCCCTTAAACATCCTGTATTTATAAAAAAAGTCAAGCGTAACAGTCTGGTTATTAGGTTTGATCTTGCATACCAACGACATTTATCGTTTTCTGCGTTGGTATTCAGAGACTAGAATATAAGTTGTTCCCCTCAGTTTCTCAACCTTTATTCGATTCCATTTCTTTTTGCTTGTTTTCATCTGCTGGGGTATAGTGACAGTCATTCTGACTTGTTCACGTATTCATTTTTCTGGGATTTTGTGTTCCAGTTGTTTCTTGTTTCTTACTATTCACTTTTCAATGACCCCATTTATTCCGATGTCTATTGTAACTGCTCGAAAGAAGTCAACTTCGTCTGTCTTGTTTTTGCTGCTTGTTCTTTTGTCGAGCTGCAGCCTGTCACCACAGATAAATATATACCGTTGAACAGTTTTTTTGTTGTTAAGACTGCCCCGGCTGTTATAGCTGCCAAACGATATGTACAGATTGGGTAAACCAAAATATTTGAAATACCGCTTTGTGTTTGAGTGATATCTGCTCAGAAATAGCGTTCAGTATAAGTTTCACGTCGGAATACAAGTTAATTTTCTTACGTCCGTAATGTGGAGTTTTTTTAAAGTAAAAATGAGGTAGCTAAAACATGCGCGTTTATAATCTTGTTTTGAAATTAGGCATTGGAATCAAAACGAAAAATTGATTCGTCATCTACCGAATAAATAAAAAGGATACGACTATTAAAACATATTACTTGGTTCTGAATAATTGATTACACACAATGGGTTTATGTTTATATATATATATATATATATATAATGACATTTATAGCGAATTCTTGGGGAAAACTAGAATTATTTAAACAAGTTTAACACGAATGAAATCTCTGCCTTAAAAAATTAAAAATCGTGAAAAAAAATTTTTTTGCTATTTTTAAGTTGCCCCAAATAGAAAAGGAATGAGGCGGACAGGTCAAAAACAGAAAATGTATGCCATAGCAGGTGAATTGCTCGTTATGTATGCGTATGTATGTATGTATATATATATATAAAAGTTCGGATGTCAAAAATGTATAGAAAAAAAATGTATACATATATTAAATTAAAGAACAAGAATCGATTACAAGATATAAATTAATCGCAAAGAAATTATCGATAAAAATACTAATCGAATCGCAATCGAACATAACTAATTGAAATATGATAGGTCTAAGTGATATTTAAATTACAGGAACGTGAAATATTATTTAAAATTTTAAAATTTACACCATAAAATGACGAAGTTGCCATTAAACGTCTCACAGAGGCATGATTCCTACGGAAAAACTACACGCTAGTTCATTATTTTTTTCGTAGAAGCTCTGATTACAGAGTTCCTAAGACTACAGCGGCAAATCAGCCACTTACGCCACAAATTCCAACGGTACACGCCTCCAGAATGGCGTCACTGGCCATGCACATGTCGTTCGCCAATTAGCACCAGTATATAGATAACTAGCGAACCGGCCCAGCGTCACCCGGGTACAATTGAGTTTTACAGTAACACACTAATAAATAAATTAAGAAAAGACAATTAATTTATGTGAAAACAGAATTATAAAATTATACTATGATCGCNAAAAAAATAGCGTAACAAAAAAGAGTAGGCCTATTAGCAGTAGAATCATTCTGATGCTTTGCTGTTCCTTCATTTATTCGCATGAAAAATACCAAAGAGAGATTTCACTCCCTTAAACATCCTGTATTTAAATTTTTTCAGTTCGCATTGTGTCTGGTTATTAGGTTTGATCTTGCATACCAACGACATTTATCGTTTTCTGCGTTGTTGTTCAGAGGACTAGAATATAAGTTGTTCCCCTCAGTTTCTCAACCTTTATTCGATTCCATTTCTTTTTGCTTGTTTTCATCTGCTGGGGTATAGTGACAGTCATTCTGACTTGTTCACGTATTCATTTTTCTGGGATTTTGTGTTCCAGTGTTTCTTGTTTCTTACTATTCACTTTTCAATGACCCCATTTATTCCGATGTCTTTTGTAACTGCTCGAAAGAAGTCAACTTCGTCTGTCTTGTTTTTGCTGCTGCGGACTGAATTTTGTTCTTTTGTCGAGCTGCAGCCTGTCACCACAGATAAATATATACCGTTCAACAGTTTTTTTGTTGTTAAGACTGCCCCGCCTGTTAAAGCTGCCAAACGATATGTACAGATTGGGTAAACCAAAATATTTGAAATACCGCTTTGTGTTTGAGTGATATCTGCTCAGAAATAGCGTTCAGTATAAGTTTCACGTCGGAATACAAGTTAATTTTCTTACGTCCGTAATGTGGAGTTTTTTTAAAGTAAAAATGAGGTAGCTAAAACATGCGCATTTATAATCTTGTTTTGAAATTAGGCATTGGAATCAAAACGAAAAATTGATTCGTCATCTACCGAATAAATAAAAAGGATACGACTATTAAAACATATTACTTGGTTCTGAATAATTGATTACACACAATGGGTTTATGTTTATATATATATATATATAATGACATTTATAGCGAATTCTTGGGGTAAACTAGAATTATTTAAACAAGTTTAACACGAATGAAATCTCTGCTTTAAAAAATTAAAAATCGTGAAAAAAAATTTATTGCTATTTTCAAGTTACCCCAAATAGAAAAGGAATGAGGCGGACAGGTCAAAAACAGAAAATTTATGCCATATCAGGTGAATTGCTCGTTATGTATGCGTATGTATGTATGTATATATATATATATATATATATATAAAAGTTCGGGTGTCAAAAATTTATAGAAAAAAAATGTATACATATATTAAATTAAAGAGCAAGAATCGATTACAAGATATAAATTAATCGCAAAGAAATTATCGATAAAAATACTAATCGAATCGCAATCGAACATAACTAATTGAAATATGATAGGTCTACGTGATATTTAAATTACAGGAACGTGAAACATTACTTAAAATTTTAAAAGTTACACCATAAAATGACGAAGTTACCATTAAACGTCTCACAGAGGCATGATTCCTACGGAAAAACTACACGCTAGTTCATTATTTTGTTCGTAGAAGCTCTGATTACAGAGTTCCTAAGACTACAGCGGCAAATCAGCCACTTACGCCACAAATTCCAACGGTACACGCCTCCAGAATGGCGTCACTGGCCATGCACATGTCGGAACGCCGTTCGCCAATTAGCACCAGTATATAGATAACTAGCGAACCGGCCCAGCGTCGCCCGGGTACAATTGAGTTTTACAGCAACACACTAATAAATAAATTAAGAAAAGACAATTAATTTATGTGAAAACAGAATTATAAAATTATACTATGATCGCCTAGGTTTTTAACTGATTACGGCAACCATAGAGGAAGGAAATATTTTTTATTCGATAGCCAAGAAGTAGGGTATTGTTTTTGGAGTGTATCTGTGCAACTATCGCGTAGTTACAACATTTCCGCTTTCCAGCGTCGATGTATGAAAATCAAAATATGAGTTTCATCAGGTTGTAGCTTTAGAAATAAGTGTACATAAGTACTACTTTTTTCACTTGGCTGAGGGATCTTAACCGATCACAAAAGTTAAGCAACGTTCCCAGCAGCACACATTTNCATCGATGTATGAAAATCAAAATATGAGTTTCATCAGGTTGTAGCTTTAGAAATAAGTGTACATAGGTACTACTTTTTTCACTTGGCTGAGGGATCTTAACCGATCACAAAAGTTAAGCAACGTTCCCAGCAGCACACATTTGGATTGGTGACCGTTTAGTGGCATAACATCTNTTGGATTGGTGACCGTTTAGTGGCATAACATCTGAGCGGTTCCGGGCTTCGGAGAGCATGTTAAATATTCGGTCCTGGTTGTTATCGATTGATAGCAGTCGTAAAGCCATTTCAGAGGTCTTTGGGTGGCCTAATTAACTCTGACACCAGGGGAAAAAAATGTTTCTGTCACGTTCCCAGCCATTGCAGAATTGCGTTTTTAACTATTCGACTGGAACCGTAAAATTTTCCGGGATAAAAAGTATCCTACGCTCTATTCCAGGACCTAAAGTACCTACGTACCAAGTTTCATCAAAATCCGTTCAGCCGTTATGGAGCTGAAAGGTAACAAACACATACACACAGCTTTCGCATTTATAACATTAGTAGGAAGAGAGATTTGGAATAGGGTGCAGGGTTCGGATGTTCGGATGGGCATGGCATCTGGCAGAGGACAGGCCACAAACTTGGATAGCCTTAACCTTGACATTTGACCTTGACATTGACCTACAATCGCCATCATAGATGACATTGACGTTAACACTGACCTTGACCTTGAAATTTGTTGGGGATCTGGTGCACAGGCTGTTGGCTTCGGAGCTGCAACCATATAGGATTGCATCACAGCCGCCCCGCCCCATCTTATTTATAGAATTTTCCAGTTCAAACTCTATAATTACACCTTAGTAACTCCTGCTCTATTATTCCATGCCGCCATCTTTTTTCTATAATTTTCCAGTTCATGCGCTGTAATTTCATGTCGGTATCTCCTGCTCTGTCATCCCTTCTTGCCTGCTCTCTCTCACTCCAACCGGTTATCGTCTGCTGTTGGCTACCATATTGGATGTCTGTAGGCCGCCATTTTGTTTAGTCTTCCGCCATTTTAGTTCTCATATCGTCTGCTAGGTTGTGCTAGCTACCATCTTGGAAGTTTCTGTCATTGCCCACGAGGGCGCCATCTTGGTTCCCTCAATGTCCGCTAGGCAGCGCTAGTGTAGCTTGATGTCGTCATCAGCTGCTAGGAGCGCTGGTGTTGGCTTGCGGATATGGGCAATGTTCCGTGTTCTGTATTCAGACACTTGCCTCTATAGTCGTGATATGATTTAACACAGTATAAGAAGCTGTGGGGGTGAGGAGCAGCGAACTCGTGGACCTTGGATTGGTAGACAGACGCCCTAGTCGACTGAGCCACCAGGACATAGGTGCCAGTACAGGTATATTCGAGATGAAATGAAATATATAAAGCACGAGATGTAATAAGTTTATAAGCATAGTTATGCATAAATCACATACTATACAGTATAGGTCCTCGAAATTTTGTATGTAGGCACCATTATGCAATCTAATAAAGTACATATGTTAAGCGTCTAAGTACTTTTATTGACATAGTTAGCTTACATTTGCAAATTATGGCATCTGGCAGTAGATCTGTGGATCAGCCCGCCATATTGGATCCGCCATTTTGGATGACCTTAAGCATTCCAAGTTCTAATTATTTTGCTAATAATTTTTTTCTTTATACTAGTACAGTATGTCTATATTCGACTCCCACACACTTATAAGCATAACAAGCCATAATTTTGGAACTGTTTGAGATATGGCCACCAAATTCTAATCACAGGAATTGCCCATGATAGCGATGAGGGTGGTTGGGTCAATTATGTCTTAAACCATCTTATAAGCATAGTTAGCCATAATTGTTTTAACTGTTCAAGAAATAGATGCCAAATTCATATGTTAGGCATCGCCCCTGACATCGATGAGGGTGGTAGGGCCGATTATGCCTTAAGCCCTCTTATAAGCACAGTAAGCCATAATTTTGGAACTGTTAAAAATATAGCCACCAAATTCATAACATAGATATCGCCCATAGTGACGAACAGAGTGGTGAGGTTAAATATAGAGTAAGCCCTCTTATAAGCTTAGTCGACTGCCATTTTCCATCCATCGAAGCTATACTCACCAAATTTATATAATAGGCATCAACCTCCGACAACCAACAGAGTGGTAGGGTCGCATATACATTAAGGCCCTCTTATAAGAAAAGTTTCCTTCCATTTACCATCTGATGAAGCCATAGTCATCAAATTTAAGTAATAAGCATCGCACAGGGCAGCAGGGTCTATTAGGTCATGACCTTCCTTATAAGCANCATAGTCATCAAATTTAAGTAATAAGCATCGCACAGGGCAGCAGGGTCTATTAGGTCATGACCTTCCTTATAAGCATACTTGGCTGCCATTTCCCATCCACTGAAGCTATAACCACCAAATTCATATCATAGGCAGCACATCTGACAACGAGCAGGTTGGCAGGGCACGTTTTGTTACAGGCGAATGCAAAACTGTTTGGATTTCGGTAGTTAGTATCTCGGTCGACTTAACATGCACACGCACACACACATGCCGATATAAGTACCGAAATATGTTTATAGATCCATGCATAATTGAGGATAGTCTGGTTGGTTATTATTCAGAATTAAGAGTAAAATTTAAAGATATACCACGACATAAGGGTTTAAAATAAAATAAAAAATCATTTTAAAAGCATTTTTGACCTGAATGCATGGTTCCCCAGATATAATTAAAAGAAGAAACTGAACATTACGTACACAAACATAAAAGTTAAAATACAATGAAAAAATTTATAAAATAAGTAGAACGAAATATTAATGGGAGAGGGAATATAGGATACGAAGGGCACAAATTTCATGCATTTCGTTGTAGGAAGCATAGTTTTTGAGTTATTATCAAAAATAACAATATTAACAACAAGTACCACGACATAAGGGTCATAACAGTATTTAGTATTCATTTCATTCAAACTACGAAGCTTTTTTCTTTATAAGAGAAATTTAGCTATACAACGTACACGAATGATTCATTTTTTAAATAATAATAATAAATATTAAAAAAATTTCTACATATTCTTATTTACAGTGCTAAGCACATGAAATATCATATTAAAATATTTATCACTTCATACACATATCGATTAAGTTAATATTTTTGTTTCACATAACATATCCAGACTTGATATAATACATGCAGCACCTAAACGGACATTTCTTAACTTTTATTACATTTATTATTCACTTTGCAAGTAGGCCCATATATTTATGATTCACTTTGCAAGTATATTTACTATTCACTTTGCCAGTATACTTTGCAGGTATATAAAATTGATTTAGAAATCTTGGTAGTTATCTCTTAAATATTTTTGGTTGCATATGAAGGGAAATTTTATTGAAATGAAAAGCAAATACTGTTAAACAGATGTAATTTGTATTTACTACCAGGCAAACCCACACTGACAAAAAAAACACACACATATATATATATATATATATATATATATATATATATATATAATAGTATATTTTACATAAAATATTTTATCGGTTACANTAATAGTATATTTTACATAAAATATTTTATCGGTTACAAAAAAGGGTCATGTATAAGCTCTACTAGCGGACCATACGACGAAACATTAACCGTGAGACCAATTATTATTTGATAATTTATTCATTTTCAACCATCGATTCCATCCTCATACTATAACAGCGATCGCGATCGCAGTAGGTGAACATAGTCGTAACGATCTGCTTTCCACCACACTCGACGACGAAGTGAGGAGTCAGCAGTGAGTAGTCAGCAGTGAGGAGTCAGCAGTGAGCATTAAGCAGTGAGGAGAGAGCAGTGAGGAGTCAGCAGCGAGGAGTCAGCAGCGAGGAGTCAGCAGCGAGGAGTCAGCAGTGAACAGCCAGCAGTGAGGAGAGAGCATTGAGGAATCAGCAGTGATGAGTCAGCAGTGAAGAGTCAGCAGTGAAGAGTCAGCAGTGAGGAGAGAGCAGTGAGGAGTCAGCTGTGAACAGCCAGCAGCGAGGAGTCAGCTGTGAACAGCCAGCAGTGAGGAGTCAGCAGTGAGGAGCCAGCAGTGATGAGTCAGCAGTGAGGAGTCAGCAGTGAGGAGTCAGCAGATAGGAGTCAGCAGTGAGGAGTCAGCAGTGAGGAGTCAGCAGTGAGGAGTCAGCAGTGAGGAGTCAGCAGTGAGGAGTTAGCAGTGAGGAGACAGCAGTGAGGAGACAGCAGTGAGGAGTCAGCAGTGAGGAGCCAGCAGTGAGGAGTCAGCAGTAAGGAGTCAGCAGCGAGGAGTCAGCAGCGAGGAGTCAGCAGCGAGGAGCCAGCAGTGAGGAGTCAGCAGTAAGGAGTCAGCAGCGAGGAGAGAGCAGTGAGGAGCCGGCAGTGAGCAGTCAGCAGTGAGGAGTTGGCACTGTGCAGTACTACGGGTGTTTGACTTCGCATATGCTGGAGGACGACGCAAACCACTCAACTGCGACAAGGTCGTTACCTGCAGTGGTAGTTTGAACAGGCATAGCAAGAAGTGCAAAGACATTGTTTGTTGTTCTTCAGGAAGTGAGTGCAAGTATTTTGGCAAGATGTTTACTAACAGCCGTAATGTCAGACGACATGAAGGTAGTAACTGTCCATTCTCCATCTCTTACAAGACTTTCCAATGTGATAACTGTGGTGTGGTATATGCAAATAAGTTTAGCTTGAATGCTCACGGCAGGAATTATTGTTCTACTACAACCGACATCATAATTATTTTGGTCGAATGAAGATTAATTTGAGGATGTAACTATTATTTTCTTTATACATGACTTTAAAATAAAGTTAATGTGTACAAATAGCTTCTGTATATTTAACAATTTTTTCATGTTATTTGGTGATGACATATATGTCACGCGGTAGCCCATGGCATAAGTTAACTTTGTAATTATTTTTCATTTTGTTAGTATTTGTTATTATGGCTGCAGCATAACAAAAATATTTTGAAATTAACATCAAATTTTTTAAAAAATATAAAGGATAATTTTTTTTTATTCGAGGAAAATGTCATTACATATAATGTTTTACAAATTGAACAATGCTTGGTATAAAAATAAAATTATTAATTTTTTGGGGTCCAACGCCCTTAAGGAGACTGTCTTATTCGTGGTTATTCGAGACTTACGTGCACGCTTACGATGCGTCTATATTATAGATGGGGCATGGATGAGTGGGGTTTTTATTATGAGATTATTTATCACGTTGGCTGCCTCTCGATTAGTCGGCAGGAATGAAAGCGGAGGCGNTGTCACGCGGTAGCCCATGGCATAAGTTAACTTTGTAATTATTTTTCATTTTGTTAGTATTTGTTATTATGGCTGCGGCATAACAAAAATATTTTGAAATTAACATCAAATTTTTTTAAAAAATATAAAGGATAATTTTTTTTTATTCGAGGAAAATGTCATTACATATAATGTTTTACAAATTGAACAATGCTTGGTATAAAAATAAAATTATTAATTTTTTGGGGTCCAACGCCCTTAAGGAGACTGTCTTATTCGTGGTTATTCGAGACTTATGTGCATGCTTACGATGCGTCTATATTATAGATGGGGCATGGATGTGTGGGGTTTTTATTATGAGATTATTTATCACGTTGGCTGCCTCTCGATTAGTCGGCAGGAATGAAAGCGGAGGCGTCAATAAGCGCAATTAATTAAGATGGCATGTNGTTAATAAGCGCAATTAATTAAGATGGCATGTCGCTGACAGCAATAAACTTACCAACAGTATAAACCATGATAATGAGTAAGGTTTGCCAAACTCTGCGTGGCAAACGAATTACCGTGCCCGGCGAGATCGTAAATTACCAGCTGCCGGGTTGAAAATAACGAAAGAGAAAAAAAAGTTTAACGACTTTAAACATGGCAAATATTTTTGTTCTGAAGCAATTAATGCTTTTTTTTTTTAGTTACGTAAATGTGTACATTACTCAGCTCTTAGAAACAAACGGAAATACGAATTATTAACAACTTTTTTTTTGTTACTTAGTAAAAATTACATAGTCATGTATCAGTGTCAACAGGTTAGAATTTTTTTACGTACAGTTTTGTATGCTAACACAATCTTGTGTTGATCAGAAGTTATCATCGCGTGTGATAAATATTTTATACGTTAACTGAATCTAGAAGATAAACCTGGTAAAAAGACACCAGGGGCTCTAATCTCTAACTCTTTACTGTCGTTATATAAAGACATTTACAGCTTTACTATCTTTACGAGGCGAAATTATATTCTGTAACTCATTATGTCGACACGATGGTCTTTCGAATGTTATAAAGACCTGTCAACAAGGCTGCCTTACGAACGAAAGTGGGAAGAAAATGGCCGACGTAATGAGGTCTATTTTACAAATACGTCTTACAGAAAAGAAAACGTTTTAAAATGACCTAAACATGCGAAATATTATGTTATGTTATATTTCCACACAAATAAACGGTGTCTGGAGAAAATTTTATGAGTACATTTTGAAATTCGCTAGTGATACTCTCGCTTCAACGTTACTGCGAAGTGACGAATTAGGCCACGGGTCAGTGCTGCTATCTCGTGTTGCTCAAAGTGAACTAGTACTACGTGAAATCTTGTACCCATAGAAAGAAGTAAATTTATTTTAGAAGTATTATTCGAAAACGTATCAAGAAATAAATTTCACTTATAGATAAAAATTCGCTATAATAACAACATTTGTGACAATGCATTCTGTAATAACGGAAAAAATTTAATTAATGAAGCAGATAGTTGATTTCAGAACACAGCCCACTGCGTTGCCAAACGTACATCTTTGACAGAATACCACATGAAGACGCTCACAAGTAACCATCTTTATGGCCCTCTTTATGATAAAGACGATCTCGCTGACTGTCTCGAAGCAAGCTCGAGTTAGAAAATAGGGCCCCTGTGAAAGGATAATTTTCGAAGCCACGCGGTAAGAAGTTGACGTATTTGATGCTTGTCTGAGTTATGACGTAAAACGGTAATTTATTTAAATACTAGGAGTACAAAAAACAGACATTAATTCCTTGCTAGGCATGACAAAACCGTGGTTGTAACGGAGAAAATTAAATGATGCATATCCAATACCCGAAGACTGGTAGCACTATTGGTCAGCAGAATTATAGTGAATAAATTGGTTTACTTCTTATTTGCTTGGGGTTGTGTGAGAAAAAAAAAAGCAGCTTCAATTAGTCGGACATTGTGTACACTTTGTGTGCCAAAACCTAAGGTAAGTACACTGATGGGGAATATAAAATGGCGGTTCCTTTCGCTGATTGACTACTGCGTGCTGTGAAATGTTCCCAATTGGCTGGGCTGCCGACTAGTAAGCTACCAGACGTCGATTGGCGAACGTCGCGTCGTTCCGACATGTATAGTCTATTCGCGTTATCTTCACACTTTTTTTTAATCAAACCTTTGAAAAATTACTCCATGTGTGACGTGTTTGTATCCTAACTATGTCGTTGATCGCAAGCGTTTGATACTTCTGACTAGATGCACATTAATGGACAATCGCCATTGCGATGCAGATGTCTGTCACGGAAAAAACAGAACTGAGTACGAAAAAAATACTTAAATAAGACAAGTAATACGTGGACCAGAAAATTAATATATGTATACAACACTGGAAAATTCCAGCAGTGAAAAGAGTCAAAAAAACAGAACAGCAACTAATTACGAAATATGTATGTTACACGACCAACACATAACACGTAGAAAACAATACAGGCTAGAAACCTGCTTGAAAAAGTTAGGACAACACTGACAAAATAAGAAGGAACAAAATGGGACAACACAACAAAGAAACACGCTCAAAAACAGCAGGTTTACCAGGTACGAAAGAATGCAAGCCAGGTATGTTGAAGTCAAGAATATACTGTATATGCACAAAACCGGAAAATTCCATGCAGGAATCGAGTCAAATAAAACAGGACAGCAAGCTAAATGCGGAAAACTAATAAACTATATATACGATATATGTATACGAAAAAACTATATACGACCAACATACAACACACAGAAGAGGACACAGGATAGTTATATACACAAATAAAACCAACACAATGAAGAAACTCGCTCAAACACAGCAGTTTTTTCTAAAACCGACAGAGTGCGACATGTTGGGAACTGCTGTCTGTTCCCGTCTTCAGGCAGCGACACCACAGGCTCCGAGAACGAAAGTGTGACTCGGAAAAACATGTGTTTATATAATTTTTGAACATTTTTCTGCCGCAGCCAATGATACTTCTGTTACCACGAAAGTACCTTGTATTTGATTAGATTGGATTCTTACTTATATTTAATCTATAAATGATAATATTTCGTCTATAATTTATTTGAATGAAAAAAAATATATAGAAAATATACGTGTTGGTAATACCTAGTAAGAAATATTTCTGGATTAAAATATTATTACTCTGAATGCGCNAATATAGAAAATATACGTGTTGGTAATACCTAGTAAGAAATATTTCTGGATTAAAATATTATTACTCTGAATGCGCACGAATGCGGTGCATTGTCCCTTTGTTGCAATTTTCTACACTTGGTTTAGCTTTACTTGCATGAAGTGAAGGAATATCCTGGAAGTAGAACTATAGCAGGGCTTCAGAAAAGTTAGAACTAAGAGTGAATTGACTATAGCTGGCCAGTGACGCCATCTTGTTGGCGTGTGCTGCTGGAGTTCGCGTTATAGGTGTTGTAACGTGGGCACCGAGAACTATGTTTGCCAGCCCGGATGTGACCGCCCTGGAGGACGACGAACGGCAGTCCGGGGTCCCTGCGTCGCTGTCACGCCTCCCATAATTCACAGCGTTGACAAATTGTGGTTGTCCCGAAGCGACGCACCGCAAGGCGGATGTCCTTTACATCTCTGCGCTGACCAGTAGTTCCTCGCTTTCGCCGGCAGATGTCGCCGACTTCTCCGGGTCTTGCGCCCGCCCTCNGTGTAAGGGCGGTAGGAGGAGTTGTCGGAGGCGATGACGCACGACAAGGAGCTCGTGTTTGACGGCGACAGGCATCAGCGCCGCACCGCTACAGCCCGTTCGACGAGTCGTGGGCCCCCCGCGGCTAACACGATACACTCAGTAGAGAGGACTGAATCTGTAAACTATAAATCATAGACTAAAAACAGGTAAAGGCTGTTTACGATAAACTGAGCACTTTTGAAATCAACATTAGAAAAATTTCACTGCTTCTACCTGCGTATATTTTAACGGCCGCACTTATTGACNTAAAAACAGGTAAAGGCTGTTTACGATAAACTGAGCACTTTTGAAATCAACATTAGAAAAATTTCACTGCTTCTACCTGCGTATATTTTAACGGCCGCACTTATTGACATGAGCCGAGTAAAGTTGGTAACGATGAAGGGAAAGTAGTTCCATGTCTTAACGTCGATTAAAAAGTGTTGGGTAACCATCTGTGATAACTTAAATTATTACTTTCCTTTTTTTTATGCGTATATGTGTAAATATAAAGATATTTGCAAAATATTTACTTTTCTAATAACTTCACAGTTTTGCTTGGCAGACGCATGAATAAAGTGATGAGGCCCGTGGTAATGTTAATTTTACATATGGTGGAAGAATATACAACGTGTATACAAGTAGATCTTAAGCAGAGCTTTCAGAAGTGCTCAGTTTGTCGTGAACAGCCTATAGACAGANTACAACGTGTATACAAGTAGATCTTAAGCAGAGCTTTCAGAAGTGCTCAGTTTGTCGTGAACAGCCTATAGACAGATATTTCGCCTTCTGCGCATGTGCCCGACACTGACCTACAGCACGTCAATACAAATGCCAAAGTCACGCTGTCAACAGCGACAAACGTGTTTATCTATAATTATATCTTCTTTTTAAAAAAAACACGTTTATACAAATAAAATACTTTTATCAATTTGATTCGAATCAAACTGCATTATAAATTGGTTAGAGTACGTACACAAACATCTCAAATCACTCGTTTATGTAAGCAGTGCTCTAACCTCCAATCTTTTCCACGTCGTTCATGATAGTGTTGGCAGAAAAGCAGTTCAATGTTGGTGGCTTACTTAGACTGGTTCTAAGCATCTATCGTGATCACTTTGCCACATATTCGCTCTACGCTGTACACAATTTGAGATTGCTGCATATTTACAGCTGGGAACAAATATTTTTTCACTTGCAACATGCCCACGTCTCGTCGCTGACTCAACCACCCAACCTTGGTGCATCCAGTTTACTTACGTGTGTAGATTGTAACCAATCAAAGAACGTTTTGTAAATCATGTCAACAACTGATGTCGAAAAACCAGTATTTCACACATTTATGTTGGGTCAATTCTTTTGATCAGACGTGAGGTTTTTTTATATATATTCTTATACTGCATTTATAATTAAATTTCCATGGCCCTGGATATCACCGAGCGGTAATTGNTGTAGGGAGAATACAACACATGCTTTCTGTGCGAATCTATATATCATACGTTCTTAACTCTTTCCATCACAGATAACTTTATTATTTTATACGCTGCAACGAACAATTTTTTTGTTTGGAAAAGTACAGGTACTAGTGCAAGGCCACAATGTAAATAGAATGTCAGATAATTCACGGGTACGGACTACATCAAACAAGTCTATGGTCAAAACTAAGCAGAAAATATTCTTTGGTAAAAATGCGCAAGGGCCTTAATTTACGAGAAAAAATAAACATTAAAGAACATAAAATGACTTTACTCCAAGTTAAGCACAGCACATATCATCAGCATACAAAACATAGAAACTTCATAACCGGTGTTCCAAGTTTGCTCTGCCCATAGCGATGCAATTTTACGCATTTTGGATGCATGCAGCATGCACGGAGCTTGGCAGCCGGATGCACCCCTGGCCGTTGCCATGTCCCAGTACTCGCTGCATGTGAACTCCATGGCCTCCTTGGCGCTACTGAGTTCGGCTCTCCCCCTTGCCGTATGTCTTACGACGACGCATTAATTGCAGCATCGCCACATTACCTCACCCTTATCTAATTGGAGTATTACATGTTTGCTACAATGGTTTTTAGGACTTTCGTGGCGTTTTTCTCGTAAACGAAGCGTCTAATGTATTTTTACGTAAAAGTACTTTCTACTTAGTTTTGACCAGAGATTCGTGTGGTGCGGTCCGTATTCGCGAAATACCTGACAATCTGTATAAGTACGGTCACCTGTTTTTAGCGACAAGATTTCAGGACATACTGTGTTCCAAAACACTTTGATTAGTACCACGTTTGTGATTGTATCCTTTGAATTGTTACGCATCTCATCTGTCTGCCCGCGAATCACGGGCGGTCACTATCGGAGAAACTTAATTCCGATTGGTTCACTTATGTAGCTGTCAGTCGTCATACAAAGACAAGTGGCCAATAGCCAGATAAAGACTTCAAGTGTGCACATAGGATATTGAAATCTAGCCTCCANCTCACCCTTGCCGTATGTCTTACGACGACGCATTAATTGCAGCATCGCCACATTACCTCACCCTTATCTAATTGGAATATTACATGTTTGCTACAATGGTTTTTAGGACTTTCGTGGGGTTTTTCTCGTAAACGAAGCGTCCAATGTATTTTTACGTAAAAGTACTTTCTACTTAGTTTTGACCAGAGATTCGTGTGGTGCGGTCCGTATCCGCGAATCACCTGACAACCTGTATAAGTACGGTCACCTGTTTTTAGCGAAAAGATTTCAGGACATGCTGTGTTCCAAAACACTTTAATTAGAACCACGTTCGTGATTGGATCCTTTGAATGGTTACGCGTCTCATCTGTCTGCCCGCGAATCATGGGCGGTCAGTATCGGAGAAACTTAATTCCGATTGGTTCACTTATGTAGCTGTCAGTCATCATACAAAGACAAGTGGCCAATAGCCAGATAAAGACTTCAAGTGTGCACATAGGATATTGAAATCTAGCCTCCACGTGAATATTTTCGCGAAAAACTGATGGCACTATATATATGGACACCCCAAAGTTCGCGAAAAGATTTCATGACTAGTTGTATTTCAAAACCCTTTATCTCAAATCCGCTTTCGTGACTGGATGATATTCGCGTTACGCGTCTTAGATGTCTGCCTGCGAATCACAGACGTACAGTATCGAAGTTACCAAATTGTGATTGGCCATCCGAGTAAGAAAATGCCTTATCACAAATACACGCTGCCAAAAAGCATTATAAAACTGCCGATATGCCCGTAGGGTATTGAAATCTGGTATGCGTGGAAATCTTTTCACGAAATTCGGGTGTCCCTACTTATAAGTGCACACGTACGAAACGACGTGACAGTTGCTTTGATGTGGGCGTACCGTTTCACTGACTTGCGGCACCAGGCTCTGGGAACGGCTCCTTGTGTCTGATTGGCTACTGCGTGCTGCTAGAGATTCCCTATAGGCTGGGTTGGCCGCTATCAGCTAAGTCACGCGTGTGCGGCTGCATGGATATCGCGGTACAAGCTGTTGTTTAACTTCTGTGAGCTCGAGGGGAGAATCTAGTAGACAATATTATGACCTTCAAGGTCACATCTGGCTATAAGGAAGCATTGGGACAGCGACGGAAAATATAAACAAGCTTCGAATTTTAAGGAGTGACTCTAGGGTTTTAAAACAGCAATCTACTCAGAAAAGCTACAGCATCGTATCTATAGTTTAAAATACTGTTCTACGGAAGTTTACATATTGTAAACATACAAAGATTTCTGCTGACTTCGACAGTTTCAACAACCACATTTATTTATATTTCAATAACCAAATTTATGAACGGGCAACAAAATATCAAGTTTCGTTTCTATCCTGAAAAAAAATTTACATTATAATTTTCCACATTAAAAAATACATAATAGAGCTAACTGCATGCCATGAGAACCATATGACAACTAGGGATGACGTTTATGTGTTCTGTGCCAACACGACTAATTTTCAATGCTACAGGTTTACGAAAATCGAACTTCCAGCTTACATACAGTTCAATTGCGACGGACGTGGGTAGTAATAGAATTGCTGCCACAGACGCTCTTGCAATACACAAAATTTACTCAAACGGAAAAAATATAGTTATTGGAAGTATTATAGTTTATTACAGCACAAAATAATTGTTTTTACTGAACGTACATTTTCTAAACAATTACAGTTTAAATCGGCTACTTCAGCTTAGAGTAAGGAGTCACTGATGACTAATATGTGCAAATAAATTTTAGTGAAGTTCTTGAAAGCTTAGATGGTGGCTAGGCATTAACGTCTCATTGACTAATGTTTTGTTTGAATGATAGGGTTCACTAACTTGAAATATTTACTCTGCCATAATTTGTAAAATAAGTGTCTCAGCGACTAAATGCATGAGTTTACATGGCCTACCATAACGCTACTTGTGTGAAAAATTTTATGGAAATCAGTTGATTGGTCTCCGAGATATGGCATGAAAAACTTATTTTTTTTAATGGGGCTATCTTTCAAAATTGCTTTAAAAGAGGCTCTCTACGCAATGTTTGTAATAGATAATATCAGCATAAAAAGTTTGATTGAAATTGTTAAATAGATATGCCAAAACTAAAAAAAATATTTATATGGCTGCCATTTTTTAAATTATTGCCTAACCCTATTTAAATGATGTAACTTTACATACCCTTCTGTAGGTGTGCAAAGTTTTGTAGAAATTAGTCAAATTATTGACAAAATGTTCAGTTTATTCACCTCACACTACTTTCAAAAATCCGGCAAATGAGGATCTCTGTATGCATATAGGTTGATTGGTCCTCGATATATGGCACAAAACTTCCATCGATCGTGTGGCGATCTTAACAAATGGAGAGTAAAAAGTTTATGTAATAGTACATTCGATTATTGTTATAGATACCAAATACAAAGCTAAATTTAAATCTGTTTCATAGTTTCGTAGATATAGCACACTAAGGTAAAATTTTTGTATACGCGCTATTCAGAAAATAAGAAACTTACGTACTTAAAGCACATAAATTAATATAGCCTACCCAGTAAAACTTATTCGTTAAATTTTAAAGCAATCGGTTAATTGTTTCCTGAGATACGGCATAAAAACTATATTATTTCATGTGGGCCTATCTTACAAAATAGCTGAGAAATGAGGCTTTGCATTGACAATTTGGATGGATATAACTGTTACTGTCAGCATACAAAGTTAAGTTGAAATTAGTTTTGCAGTTTCGTAGATAAAAAATTCGGAGCTAAAATTTTTATACGGCCGTATTTTGAAAAGACGTGTCTCTGACCCTCTCAAAATATATTAATTTACATAGCCTGCCATAGCNTTTTATACGGCCGTATTTTGAAAAGACGTGTCTCTGACCCTCTCAAAATATATTAATTTACATAGCCTGCCATAGCACTAATTGTTTGCCAAATTTGGTAGAAATCGGTTCTTTTTTTCGGAGATCACATAGTTGTAATTAGTCAAGTGATACTGTTATAAAAATGGCTGTAAAAATATATTTTCTATGTACAAATTTGATTGTTGTAATATGTACAGCCATCATACAAAGTTTCATAGGAGTTAAGTACATGGTTTCGACGATATAAGATACAAAACTGAAATAGCTACATGACCGCCATTTTGAAAACAATTGTCTGACATACCTAAAACATATCAGTTAACATAAACTACCGCAAGAATACTTGTTTGCCATATTTATTAGAAATCGGTTAATTATTTCCCGAGATATGACATAAAAACTTTATTTATCCGTGTGGNCTTTTTTGCCATATTTATTAGAAATCGGTTAATTATTTCCCGAGATATGACATAAAAACTTTATTTATCCGTGTGGCACTAGATTAAAAAATGGGGGGAATAAAAGGTATTGCGTAGACACATTTGGTGTTTGTTATATATACTCCCAGCATNTACTAGATTAAAAAATGGGGGGAATAAAAGGTATTGCGTAGACACATTTGGTGTTTGTTATATATACTCCCAGCATAATAAAATTAAGTTGGAATTGATTAAATAGTTTCGAATAGCTAGACTACCGCCATTTTTTAAATATATGTCTGGCATACTTTAAACATATTTGTACATATAAACTGTGGCAGTACTACTTGATTGCCAAATTTCGTAGGAATCTGTCAATTATTTCCCGTTAAATATACACAAAACCTTTATTAGTTCCTCTAGAGTTATCTTACCAAATGGCGGACAAGATTTGTTTTTTGGCTTATTTGATGCTTGTAATAGATACTGTCAGAGTACAAAATTGGGTTGAAATCGGTTAAATGGTATGGTGGTTATACCGAATAAACTTAAAATATTTGTATCGCCTCCATTTTTTAAATAAGTGCCTAATAAAGTTTAATTACTTATATTTACCTGGCCTGTCACGTTCCGAATTTGACGAAAATTATTTTGGTAGTTTTCGACATATAATGTAGAATTTTACACTTGGCGTAATTTTTTTTAATGGCGGACAGAAGTGAATGTTGTTTATCTTATATGATGCTTGTAATACATACCGTAAGTGTACGAAATTTGATTGAAATTCGCTCAATGGTACGGTAGCTATACCAAATANGATGCTTGTAATACATACCGTAAGTGTACGAAATTTGATTGAAATTCGCTCAATGGTACGGTAGCTATACCAAATAAACCTAAAATATTTGTATGGCCGTCATTTCGAGAATAAGTTCCTAATAAAGATAATTTACTTTTATTTACTTGGCTTATCATAGTATTACTTATTTGCCAAATTTGAAGAAAATTGGTTGAGTAGTTTTCGAGATATAACATAAAAGCTTTATTTTTTTAATGTAGCACTATCTTCCAAAATGGAGGAAAGAGTTGTTATTTGGCCTATATTATGGTTGTAAC
This sequence comes from Clitarchus hookeri, assembly GCA_002778355.1. Lineage (NCBI taxonomy): Eukaryota > Metazoa > Arthropoda > Insecta > Phasmatodea > Phasmatidae > Clitarchus > Clitarchus hookeri. The sequence continues at coordinate 143,396 of NQII01000889.1, read as the reverse complement.
AGATNGATGCTTGTAATACATACCGTAAGTGTACGAAATTTGATTGAAATTCGCTCAATGGTACGGTAGCTATACCAAATATACCTAAAATATTTGTATGGCCGTCATTTCGAGAATAAGTTCCTGATACAGATAATTTACTTTTATTTACTTGGCCTATCATAGTATTACTTATTTGCCAAATTTGAAGAAAATTGGTTGAGTAGTTTTCGAGATATAACATAAAAGCTTTATTTTTTTTAATGTAGCACTATCTTCCAAAATGGAGGAAAGAGTTGTTATTTGGCCTATATTATGGTTGTAACAGATTCTGTCAGCGCACAAAATTTGGTTGAAATTGGTGATCCGGTATGGTAGTTATACCAAATAAACCTGAAATATTTATTTGGTAAAATAAGTGTCTAATTAATTTCAATAACTTACATTTATCTGGCCATGTATAATAATACATACGCGCCAAATTGAGCGAAAATAGGTTGAGTAGTTTTCGAGATATAACTTAAAAGCTTTATTTTTTCACGTGGCACTACCTTCAAAAATGGTGGACCATCAACAATATTCACATCTGAATTTTATGCTATCAATTTGCGTTGTAATCATACAAAATTTTGTTAAAATCGGTTGATTTGTTTCCCGAGATGTCATACAGCTCTAAATTTTTGTATGGCCGCCATGTTGAAATAAGTGCCCGGCGTGGTCGAAAACTATAACAGTTAGGCGTTCTTACTAAGTATTATATGTGTGACGAGTTAGGTGAAATTCGGTTCACGGGTTCAAACAATTGAAAGAGGTGGGACACACACGCATAGACACACAACAGACACACACACATACACACAGGGAGGAATGTAATCTCATAAGCATGTCTTCCCTTCGGGAAGTATGCTAAAAGCGCGTCTTCTCCAGCCACTCAAATTTCGGAANTGTAATCTCATAAGCATGTCTTCCCTTCGGGAAGTATGCTAAAAGCGCGTCTTCTCCAGCCACTCAAATTTCGGAAATACTCTTGCAAGGCTTTTCAAGTCCCGATCGTCACTGGACAGTTTAATTTACATCTGGCTCATAATTTTCCCGATTTTATTGCAAGCTACGTTCAGCCTCTCAACACGGGGTATCAGCATGAACTACTAAAGTAACGCTTTTCGAACAAACCATGCTTTGTTTGGTGGAAGCTCGTTTGGAATAAACTTAATAGGCTGTGAGAATGGAGATGCAAGTACATCAACCTGCAACATGCTGAGCATTCTTATGGCAAAAAGGGTTAAAAAGACTGCATCACATAATGAAAATGACGATTTACGAGGTAGTAGCAGTTGGAATAAATTCACCACCACCTGATGTAACTGTTGTTTTCTCTTTTTCACGTATCTCGCGGGCGCGGCAGCACCGCTGGGAGGCTGTCGTTCGACAGCAGGCGACAGTACCTTCACATCTGTAGCCGCCTGTCGCCACCGCTGTCGGCGCATGGCGGAGGGGGCTTGTTTTCATCCGTGACGGCAGGCATCCGCGCCGGCTGGGTAGAGGCGGTTCGACACCTCATGGCCCCTCCCGTCTTAGCGCCTGCTTTCACCCGTGACGACAGCAACTTCTAGGACCAACTCAGATGTATGGTTCCATGTGCACAATAAGACATTTTTTGATTCGTTCTATACTTAAGAGTCCTGTACTTGGGTATGTTTTTACTAGTCGGGGCATAGAAGCGAGGGAGCGATAAGTGCTTACCGCCCCTACGCATCTATACGCAAGGTTATGAAATGGCGTGTAGTGTTCTCGTTTTACCGCTGGAACTGTGCGACTTAAAGCAGCGACCCTAGCATTTCATAAGTGCAAAATCTTTAGCAAAGTTCAGTACATTTTGCGATAAGGCAGAGTGGAAAGACAGTTATTAGCAATGTTGTAAATCTCGTAAATAATGCTCGTAATGTGCGTGGTTTCTTCAAAATAGTCTTCTCACCTCGTCTCAAGTAAATTTTCTTTTCAAAAATCGGTAAATATGACGCAAGTAAAGCAGTTTCGTGAGAAAATTTGTATTTCAAACACTCTCCAACGCAGTTCAAGCTCCAGTTATATAATCCTCTTAAGTAGACAGAGCTGTTGTTTCGTTATCTCAACCAGTGAAATGTAGGCTTTGTTTGGTGATAGTTATATGAAGCGCTCATAGCATAATTTACGAATAAATTGCCTTTAGGGAAGTTCGCCGGGCCTTGAGCCATGCAATGTACAGCACCGGTAAAAAANCAGTAAAAAAAAAACCTTCCTTTTCTTTATGTTCACAATAACGTATATACACTGGGCATGAATTGGTTAACATGTACAGTNCGGTAAAAAAAAAAAACCTTCCTTTTCTTTATGTTCACAATAACGTATATACACTGGGCATGAATTGGTTAACATGTACAGTTCATCATTACTTTACATTTGCTTGAACTAACATAAATGAGCACAAACGAGGTGATTCAGTTTCCGTAACAGAGTCATTGGCTGCAGCGGACACATCAACACTTTATAACTTGCTATTGCTTATCATATTATGTTCCATCCTATTCGATAATACACCGAACACACTTACTATACTGTTCAACTTTTATTACTCGCCTGCTGTCAGGCAATACAATGCCGAGATGATGGTGTCCACATTAAATTTTATTTGATATATAAAATAATATACACTCAATTGTGGTCATTTGATTTCTCACTCATTGACTACTGCAGACTTCATGAAAACTGCTGGTATAATATGATGTGACGAACGTTGCAGATGGTCATTGGATTTTCTCGGGCCACTCAAATTTCCCCTGCCCTTGCATTCCTGTTGTTCTTCATCATAGGACCTCATTCTGTTTCATCCATCGTCAGGTGGGTGTTATTCCTGCACTAGGTTGCACCCTTACAAAAAACATCTTTAGTGACATAAAACCCACGTTTATATTTGGCGGCAGACTAGAATTCAAAGACGTACCACAGCACTGATCCAAACAGAAACAATTAATGATGTAGTCATACCACATGTAAGCAAGTGGAAATATTAGTTGGGTCCTACATCTGGCAGACACCAGCAAACAAACGAAATTGATTCGAATAGGATAGAGGACTGTAAAGTCTACCGTGCTGCTAGAAAATAAAGCTAGTTTTGCAGGTTTCTACGGATTATTTATTAGCTAAAGCTCCAGATATTCAGCGATTTATTCTAGTAGCAAGGTGGATTTCAAACACTTATTGTTTTGTTCTAACATTAAATCGTAGGTGTTTATATACGCCTCGTGTAATTTTAAGTCTAAAGAACAGAAAGCAACAGTGCGACAAAATATTGAACAATCCTCTACTAAGGCTTCGCACTGTAGTGGCAGCCAATAGACAAACGATGTTGTCTCGAGTACGTACAAGACTGTGATATCTAGCCTGCTGGACAAATCAAATCGCTAGATAATCGGGATTATATTAAAAGTGCGCCACGCTGTTCATATGTTTTGCTTGGTTGCCCAACCCTTTCAGATCCCCTTCTTATTTGCAATTTCAAGTGTTGCAAAAAAATTGTAATGTTGTTTTACATTGGCTGACATAGCACTCGTTTTAATAGCACAACCAAGGAGTTGTAAGCTTTTTGTACGGCTTTAGAGACATGAGTTTTTCATTACGTAGCTATAGAAGTAACACTGTATCAGTTATCTACAGGGAATATAACTGGGCACTGTGCCTCGAAATGTTCAGTGTCAGCCAAAAAACCGAATCTTCCTGTTTGTGTAGATACACAAGTGAGTCCACTGGGCCTGAACGTGTTAATAAAATGAAAAGTTCTCTAATATNCAAAAAACCGAATCTTCCTGTTTGTGTAGATACACAAGTGAGTCCACTGGGCCTGAACGTGTTAATAAAATGAAAAGTTCTCTAATATGTCGGGTAGGGAAAACTGCCGTTTGTGCTTCTCGGCCGCTTGAACATTCGGGTCAGCTTAGCTACCCCCTATCACGACAGCCGTTTCGATGAAGACGGAGGTGTGTGCGCAGGACAATCAAAACGGGGTCCCAGCGCTTGTCGAACGGGCTGTAGCGAGGCGCAAGGTGCATGAACTCGCGGTTCAAACACCTCTTCCACTCCTGTTCTTCTTGGTCGGCGATTCATGGTAGGCAGCCTTGGTGGTATGGCTTGGAAAGGAGTGGGGGAGGGGATGGGTGGTGGTTTGAGGCTGGTACCGTTGTTCTTCGGCTGCTGGCCATATGCGGGATCTCCCCATCTTTCATCACACCTCCCTTCAACCCCTTCCCCAACAGCACAGCACTTCCTAACAAAAAAAAAAAACTCACGACGAGCAGTGCACCTGAAACCGCCCTGCCGCGATGCGTGCGGGCCCGGAATTTATAATGGCGGGTAATTGAGTCAGCTGATAATACACATCGATAGAGCGCCTCCTCGGCCAGCCAAAAACACCGAACGCCACCCACCGAGTCTCGTGAGCATCACGCTCCCGACGTGGGAAGGAAGATAAACTACGGTACGCCTTCTTGAGCGGCGAGTTGCGTCATCTTGAAGCGAGCAAGTACGTGGCTAGAAGGAAGGTTTTGTTTTTTTGTCCCCTCGCTAACACCCCGGAAGCCTTAAGACTCCCGCCTACATGGCACTTGAACAGCGTTACAGAGTGTTAATTCACGTTTTCCTGCGAAACTATTAAAATGTACTTCTCTACGAAAAGAATCACANGAACAGCGTTACAGAGTGTTAATTCACGTTTTCCTGCGAAACTATTAAAATGTACTTCTCTACGAAAAGAATCACAGACTTCAGACGAGAGCTAATGAGTGCTTTCAAGACGTCACGCACATTACAAACACCATTCTTGAGTACTCCAAAATGACTAAAAGTTTTTTTTTTTCAAAGCATTGTATCTCCAAATATACGCTTCATATACATACAAAACTACTCGAGGCCCCTGCATTGAAACTTCCTACCGACTTTCCACCAATAAAATAATAGGGTCACCGTTGAAAGTCTCATACGTACATGCAGTGCGACGAGAACACTACACGCCAGTTCATAGCCTTGCGCTTAGTGACTATGGCGCACTTGACGCGCGAGGCAGTGTCGTCCTTGTCGCTCCTGCGCCACTCGGCCTCAAACGCAGAAAAAAGCTCCAGGTAGACGGGAACCTTAAGGTCGGGTCACGATCAATTTCCTTCACCTACGTAAGAGAAGTCTGAATAGGACGTTTACAAAAATGTTTAGTTCTTAGTGAATGTACTTGTCTTTAAACCAATTACATAAGACTATAAATTAACTTGATTTTAATGAAATAGAGAACTACATATTATCAAATTACATATAATTAATTTCAATTTATTAGCATCCTTATTCTCTTAGTTCTTACTGTACAGGATTTTTCATTAATATAGCAAAAAAAACATGACAATACAAAACAAAATTAAAATGCAATGATGTTAATTGTTACATATATTTTAGACCTATTTTTTTGATGAGTGAAGGAAAATAAAAACGAAAGTTATGTTATAGAAATAAGATATTTTATTAACGGCAATAAATTACTACTTATTCTTCTTTTCTCCTTTAATTATATTGGCTGNAGAGAACTACATATTATCAAATTACATATAATTAATTTCAATTTATTAGCATCCTTATTCTCTTAGTTCTTACTGTGCAGGATTTTTCATTAATATAGCAAAAAAACATGACAATACAAAACAAAATTAAAATGCAATGATGTTAATTGTTACATATATTTAAGAACTATTTTTTTGATGAGTGAAGGAAAATAAAAACGGAAGTTATGCTATAGAAATAAGATATTTTATTAACGGCAATAAATTACTACTTATTCTTCTTTTCTCCTTTAATTATATTGGCTGGGTGTCTTGCGTACACGACAGGAAATAAAATATCGCTATTTCCATCACGTTAACACGTCCAGGATGTTCATACAGGATACGTACGCGATGACCATAAACAATTTTGTAAAAATACTGTATTTTTATTCTGATACGTATATTACACGTTTCTCATGGTAAACCGACCATTATCGGGGGAGAGCGCACTTATAAACCTAACCTGTACTTAGTTATAGAAGTGGAGCACACGTCCATACCTCACCCGAAACTCAAATTCAAAACCGAAGATACAAGTTGTTTAAAGCGCAGACAAATACAAATCGACTTTATATAAAACAGAGAAACCACTGGTAAATAGTATTTTATTGCAATGTTCGCGTGGATTCAGACACACCTTGCTCTACAGTGTTTTTCAAGAACCTAAAGTACATATTTGGCGAAAATAAAGTATTTTTATGCATATTTTGAAATGGAGATATTTTGAACCATCTACGTACCGTTATAAGTGCGATTTTAATGCCCATAAGTGTAAAACTTGGACAATTTGTAAAACATTAATTTTTATAATAGTCACAGTCACTTCCAACTGTTCTTGAAACGTTGCTAACGTTCTACATTCAGGATATCACTCCGCCTCATGGAAAAAAGTTTAATCATGTCTAAGGAATTACACGAAACGAACAACGCACCGCATTAGTGCACAACTCACTTTAATGACATTTTGCATAAGAACTATTTCTTACGAGGTGTTACCAACACACTCGTTTTCTCTATGTTTATAATAATATTAATTTTAAATGAAATATCATATTGCATAAATAAAATATAAGTGAACGTTGAATTTAACTTAAGTAAGGTAATTTTATGATAAAACAAGCATAGAACACTTGTGATACACTACAGTGAAATTTCAATTTAATTGAAATAAGGTACTGTTATGTTAACGCTTGTGATACACACTACATATTTAGGAAACAACCAAACACGTCATATATGGGATGATTGTTCAAATGTTTGATTAAAAAAGTGTGAAGAAACCGTGAATATACTATACACACGGAGTCCCGCATTATTATGTGTGAATGGTTGCTGCCTTGGGAGGGGGGGT
>NQII01000889.1:125657-136427 GCA_002778355.1 Clitarchus hookeri | reverse complement strand
CAATCCATGAAACCAAGAGCACTGGCTCACTGCTCCCCCAGCGCCCGGGGAATGATTGAGAGCTGACCTGACTGGCGCCACAGCATCTCCTCTCCCTTCTGGAGGAGCCGACATCTTCGGAGCATTAGCAAGAATATTTTGGTAGTTATGTCCCTCGGCGCAACGTGGAATTCGGAGAAATTTCTCGGCTATGGCCGACGACACTACAAGGACCACCGCAGTTAGAGGGTCGGCAGTATTTGAGGAAGCCATCTGGTTGAAGTGAGGTTATCTGGTTAAGTCTGGTGCTGCCAGGGACATCAGCGACGAAGGACGACGGCGGAGGATACGAGACTGTGGCAGACGAGTGTTTCTGCGGTGTGGACGGACGAGAGGGCGTGGTACCCGACGAGTAGAACGCTACTGTGCATGAGGGCGCTCGGGGATATCTAGAACATTCAGGACTAGTGGAATGTAGACTGAATTAAGGTGAAACTGTATGAATGTGTGATACGGACTCAATTGTAAATATTATAGCTGTGAATTATGGACGTATAATTTATAAAAAGTTCAATAGTTTTCATAGATTGTTTATTGGGAATGATTTAGTTATTTAATTGCATTAATTTCATTGAGGTAATTGTAAATTGTATAGATTGAGGTTATTAATTGTAAATAACAAGTTATTGCAATTCATTGTGAGATATTGAGTCGAGAGTGTTTTGTATGTATTTTGTAATAAGTCAGGAAATTATAATTAACTCTTATATTTAATTAAGACTTCCATCCCTTAAAGAACTTGGTTGAGAGCACTGAGTTTGAGAAATTGTAACAATATTTTCACGGTTTCACTTAACGGATTAATGAAGTTATCAGGCCTATAGCAATGTTAATTGTTCATATGGCGGAATAATACATTATCTTAAGCAGGGATCTCAGAAGTGCTCAGTTTACCACGAAAAGCCTGTGTCCTTGCACTCGTTCCCAGACGCACGCGAACGAGGTCGTGCCGCACACATAACTATCAGAAAGGCAAGGGAACCTCAACGGTTTTTTTTTTGTGCCCTAAACGGGCGCAACCTATGTTAGTACGCAAACTACTAGAGTTAGGAGGGGGAGTAGATTCTAAGTGCGTGCCGGGCCCTAGGCCTACACGCTCTACAAACGAAGATTGGTTGTAGGAGGAACATGCATCAATCGGCCAAGCAAGGTTTTGGAGTACCAAGGCAGAGTTTGTGGCCTGGCCCTTTCCCTTTCATTAAACTAGGACTAAGCCTATGGAAGGGTCATGGTAAACCGGCGAGGTCGCCGGAGGAAACCCATGACGATGGACATGCTGGGTTGGGTTCTCCGTTCCAGGGAGAAAAAGATAGAACTCGTGCAGTGTTTTGTAATTCACTGTTAGCAGCAAGTGTACGACAGCGAAAGATAAAGACGAGCAGGGTGGGCTCGTAATCCAACTGTAAAAGAATCTTGTCCCCGGGCGGTTGCCCAAGGGCGGGCGAGGATTTCCTTCAGCCCGTTTACCCTTGGCTGTCATCTGCTAGGCTGCTTGATGTTGGCATAAGCCAACTTGCTATTTCTAGAAGTCCCGATGAGCGAACCTCGACGACAGTTACTGTTCCTCATAATCAATTTACACTGTTGTTTTAAAACCCGGTATAGAAGACGTCCCAAGCGCCTCCCCCGCACATAGCCTCCTTTTACTGCAGCGAGAACACGACCCCGTCCCGTTTCCAACCGACGAACGACGGCCGACGTGCAGCTTTTCATTTCGGGCTGCCCCCGTAAAACCTGTCGCAACAACTTGATATCTTTACGTCCGCGAAAATAAGGAAGGGCGGGTTACGAGGGGGTGTGTTTGAGCGTGCGTGCGTGATTTTATGCCGGCGTGGCTGATTGCCAGTAAGTGTTTTATCCCCTGCGCGTGAACAGGGCCGGTGGTGTTGGGGGAAGGGCGTGTAAAAAAAAAAAAGATTTATATCTCACCCCGTTCAGGCGCTGCGGCCACCCGTCCGATCATAAACTCGGGAGGTTTATCCCGTCCGGCGAAAGCGGCATTTTACGGCGTTGTTTAGTAGCACTCGGGTGTCGAGAAATTTCGCTGCGCTCCCACTAATGGTTGGTTCACAACAAATAAAAACATAGGCATAGAGCGTACGACGTAACAGTATAATATTCACACGACAAGAAACCTTGTACGAAATTGGTTCACGATTGAATACTTATAGTCTATTCGCGGTTTCTTCACACTTTTTAAATAGAACCTTTAAAAAATAAACACCCCATGTGTGACGTGGTTGGTTATGGTTATTTCCTAAATATACGATTTATCACAAGCGTTTTACACTTCTTTTAACGTAAAAGTGCCTTATTTACCGTTATAATAAACTTTTATTTATACATTATATATTAACTATAATATTTAATTTGTAATTAATAGAAATAAAAATTGTGAGGAAATAAGTGTGTAGGTAATGTCTAGTAGTAAATAATTGTTATGCAAAATATTATTGCACTGTGCGCACGAATGTGGTGCGCTGTCCCTTTGGTGTAATTTTCTAGACATGGTTGGGCTTTGTTTGCACGAGGCGGAGGGATATCCTGGTAGTAGAACTTTAGTAGGGCTTTAGAAAAATTTTGAAGTAACAGTGAAGACTCTATACATATTATTATTAGCCAATGGAATTTAGCGACCAGTCCGTCGTCAATTGGCAATAATTGGTAAATAATGTTTTACTGTTTGGTAGTCTTTAAATGTATTAAATTGATTTCACTAACAGACTATGATATTGTGGTGAAAACGCCCAGCGATTTAAAATAATGGCAATTGTTGCGTTTATTTATAAATCTTTGCTTATGCGATTGTGAGCTTGAAATGATTTTAAAGTCATTATAAGGCACAGCAAGGGCAAAAATGTTTCTTGTGTTTAACACCGGGAACCACGAATTATGAGAATTATGAGGGGGGGTGGGGTGCTACAAAAAAATTAACATTTGATTTCAACTGTGCGCATTATACAGACGACCCGTGCGTACTTTCCAGACGGGAAAAGGACGGACGACGACAGGAGATTGCGAGGCGACGGCGAACGAGGTGTTTATGGTGAGAATGGACTATAAGGCGTGAAACTCGACGAGTGAAGGCTACTGTGCGTAAGGGAGCTCGGAGAACTCTAGAACATTGTGGACTGGTGGTACCTGGACTAAACTGAGGTGGGACTGAATAACATGTAATGCAGACTTTATTGTAAATATTGGAATTGTCGTATATGGACATATGACTTGTAAATCAATTTAATAGGTTTTGGTACAATCTCTATTAGGACTGATTTCTAATTATTTAATTAAGTTAATTTTCGTAAATTTCATTGATTGAAGTCAATAATTGTAAACAGCAAGTGATATCAATTTAATTATGCAATGATGAGTTGAGAAAATTTTGTTTGTCGTTATTGTAAATAAGATGAGGAAATTATAAATTACTTTTATTTAATTAAGANAAAATTTTGTTTGTCGTTATTGTAAATAAGATGAGGAAATTATAAATTACTTTTATTTAATTAAGACCTCCATCCCTTAACGAACTTGGTTTAGCCCACTGACTTTGATAGAGAAATTGTATCAATACTATTTGTTATGCTGTAGGAAATTCTGTATGACAGTTCAATTTATTCACCAGTTTACTTGTTTCGCATATATAAAGTTGTTATTTCCTGTGGCACAGCACTTTGAATATGCGATTTCTAAATTTATTCATATGTTCTGAATAATGTTTGTAATCCACCATAATGACTTGATAGATGTATTTTCAAGTCTTTTCAGAGGGGATAAAATATTAAAGATACTATCATTAAGAGTTCCAAAGTGTCACATGCGGCAGTATATTTCACTCGTTGGTATATGTGGGCCGCTTGAAGTTGCTGGATTCATGCTACTTTCCTAAGGGAAAAAAAAACGCTTTGAGTATAATTCTTGTCTGCGCGCGTAGGCGCATGTCTAAGAGAGAGCTGACAATCAGTCTTTAGTCGCAGAATATGTAAATATACAGAAGTGAAATGGCGTGGTGGCTCCTTCCCATGTAGCAAAACACATGTTGCCTATTATTAGTATACAGTCGCATGCCAAGCTGTAAATCATTTGGCGAACAGCTGGAATGCATCCAGCACGATTGCTGGATCATAAGTAGTTCCTACAATTTCGCGAAAAGATTTCAAGACCAGTGGTACGCCAAAACACTTTTGTTCAAATGCACTTTCGTGATTGGAGGATTTTAAATGTCACGTTATGGCTGTAAATATTTTCGCGAAATACACCTCTCCCTAATCTTCATGGGTAGCAACACTTATTAGCCATACTGGATCAATACTCTGCCCACAAGTGGAGAATATCGATGTCCCATGCTTTTTCCGTCAGCAATCTATTAATGTACCACTTCAGAGACATTAGTTGGCCAACAGAAGGTAACAGCAATAATCCATCAGTTTTCTATTTCACGGCTATCAGTTGGCCTAAAGGAGGTTAGTCATGCTTGTACCAGCACTATGTCTGGAACGAAAGCAGTTTAGTTGAATGAACAAAATATTGTTCCAACATTAGCTTTCTCTCAGTGTTGCATGCCCATATAAAAGTAAAATGACAGGCCTGTCTGCTGAAGGAATTGCGATTTCAACAGATTTCTTCAACCGGTTAACGAAGTGAATGATCAGCTGTATTCCTTGGGAAGACATACATCAATTAATGGCATTAACATTCCTGAAGCACTCATAACCCTTCAGGTTTTTTTATGTTGAACCATGTGACCTAAATATGAAACAAACCACGTATTTTTAAATGGCAGTATAAAACGGGGTATCGTGTTTTGTAACAGAAACACTCCGCAATTCTGTTTCATCCAAATACAACTTAGTCAAGATTGGAGATGGTATGATATCTCATTTACTACTTATTGGTATGTTACACTTAAATATAGGGCATACACAGATAAATGATAGGCATTTGCATCCTTAAGTTTCTTCTTGCAACAGTTTATATTTAAAATTTTTAAAAGGTACAAAATAAAACTTGAATACTTAAACAGCTCACTGGTGTAAAATCGAGCTCACAAATGCCAGGTCATTTATAATGTTACACACGCTACGCATGGCATAATACTGAATTTCAGTCAGGAACACAGAACAACCGCTGGCCTCGTGATAGCAGCATCCAGAATGGCTGTCCGGACATCTCATTCCGTTAAACTCTCCACTACAAATAGTTCAAAGTTCGTCTTTATAACAAAATGTCGCTACTATTAGTCCAGACCACGTGATACTGATAGTACTGTCGGCCAAAATAACTTTCGCTGTTGGGGGGGATACAAACTGACCATTGCGCAACTGACACGCGCATTTATACATGACTAATTTTTATTACTGGCATGTTGTATTACATCGCGGTGTAACGTAGATCGTCGGCTCAGTGCGAACGGGTCCTGTAGATGGGCGTTCCCGATTTTCCCAGTTGGCCGACTTCGTGCGAAGTTGATTAGCTGGCGAACATGAATGTGGGACGCTGAGGACAGATGCGTGGGGTTCTGAAAGGCCAACCCGATGTAACGGAAATCGTGTGGCAACACCCTGCTAAGCGATTTGTCACGACTAATCCACTTCTGCCATAGTGACGAAATGCAAGTGGGAAGTGGTCACATTCCTGTGAAAACAAATCTACCAAGCAGTTGTTTTAAATGAATATGCATGCATGGTAATCTAATATATTGTTTTTATTTTGGATTTGTTTTCCTTTCGTTTTCGTTTCTTTTACTTTATTTTATTTATTTATTTTAGTATGTAATATATTCATCAGTTGACCAGCGATGAGAGTGTTTATTATGCCCAGATGGTACAAACGCAGTGAGGTTATTCCATATGCATATTTAGATAGAAAACATTACACGACCTATGTCCTACAGTCATTCGCAAGGAAGTTAGGTGCCATTGAAAATCGATATTTCAAATGGTTTAATTTCAAAATAATAAAACCCACTTGAGATGAAACAGTACTGTTGTCTTGAATCGAGATATGAAATCTGCGAAAAGTTGTTAGGTAATATCATCCGCATTCATTGAGAAAACAGAGGGTGCTATGTTATCATCCAAAAAAATGGTTGTAACCCTTAGGCGTTTATGGCTTTAAATAACGCCATACTCACGTGTGCATAGATGTACAGAAAACGTTGCCTTTGTGTAACTCTCTCAAACGAACGGTTGCCGTGGAAAAAGACCAAGTTTGCAAAGGGTACCTGGCAGAATTTTTCTTGTCTCGTATCTGCTACTCTTATTCTATAATTCGTATAACTATTTTGCAGCAAATACAGGAAATGTATCAAAATAAATTCATTTTCGAAATATACGTCGGTGAATTCGGAAAACAGAAGTGAGATAACTTCGATTTATCTGTTGTTGGGAAACAAGTTGTTGTATACAAATCGTCATATTCCAGGAAGATAGTAGGTAGTGATGGAATATCTCAAACTTTTTCTATGGGGAAGTAAATGGAAAAAAATAAATAGATACTTAATAGTGGCTGCACATTTGATAACACTGTTGCTCTAGCTAACATTANCTCTAGCTACCATTCAGTTACGGTAACAAAATTCTGAATTCCAGAATTAACGTTACGGTCAAAGTTTGATAAATCCCGCGTAACGATGCGCCGATATCACGTCTCGCAAAACAATATACCCGCGTTAGGACCACACATATCCTTGTCTGTAAGTAGGGATGTAGATATAGTGAAACAAATCTATATTTTTTATATTGGTTATTTATAAAATTATCGTTTAACAAAAATATATATCAAAAGAAAAATATTGATTTTATGTATCATAGAACTTGACAAATAAAAAATTGCTTGGAATATTACATATTGAGAACACGAGGTAATGCAGAAAGTTGTCGTGCTTATTTTTGGCGCATGTTGGCAAAGTAAACATAGTAGTTTTTAAATTAAATTTTTGTATTCATAACGGAGATGATTATAAGAACATTTTAAACATTCGTGGGGTGAACACTACAGCTAGGTAACTACAATTCAGCTGTTTCGAGGAAAACTCAAATTAATGGTTTGTCATGATTTGTGAAGAATGTGAAGACTTGTTTAAATGTTATTTTACTACCATTTCTAAATTTTATTTAATTATAAATATGTAGGCCTATGTCTTCTTTCGAACAAAAAATTTTCAACAAAAGTGAAAAACAGTCAATTTGTAATTACCTAGTAGTAGTAATCACCCCACGATTATTTGTTTCCAATACCTGGAAACATATATTGATTTCGATAAAATGTAGTTGAAATATATCAACGATTTGTATCAATATATCGTTGATATAATAACGCAATTTCGATAAATCGATATTTTTTTAACAGCCCTATCCGTGAGCTGACCAAGGCAGGTAGGTATAGGATACACGTTCTCGGCGAAAAGTTTTCCATTTCCAGTGAGTGCTCTGTGAAATGCATGTTCTTATAGATGCACTGAGAGAAAGATTTTTCCAAAATACTTGTTGATATACGTAGTGCCAAAAATATATTTAGTTGCCCCAAAAAAAATATTTTGTTGAGTGCACAAAATTTGAAGATAAAAAGACGTGACGGATTTTGGTCACCTAACAAAATAAACACTTCAATAAACAAAACCCATGTGCTAAGCCAAATAAATTAGACTTTCAATAAAAATTTAACTGAATCAACTGTATGTATTTGTTTGTTCATTCTGAACCACCTTCGTTCGAAAATACAGCTCGAGAGTTCGTTTGTAATTTTTGCAACAAATAGGATAGTAACTGTGTTTGTTAGTGCATTTGATGATGCTTAATCTAATATATAAAATTCTCCCGTCACAGTGTTAGTCACTGAACTCCTCCGAAACGGCTGGACCGATTTTTATGAAATTTTTTATGTATACTCGGTAGGTCTGAGAATAGATTTATATATATTTTTTACACCCCTAAGTAATAAGGGTGGCCACCCCCAAACAATTTTTTTTATTTGTTTGAACAAAATTTTTATTTTTTATTTTTTTATGATGTGGCATCAAAAAATACATACCCTCCTAAATTTTCACCCTTCTACCACCAACCCTTATTTTTTTATAGCGATATTAGTAATTTAATAAATTTTACCCTAGGTCGATAACTGATCAATTATCATCGATCATTTATCGATCTAGGTTACAATTTATTCCCACCAGGTGTCTCCCAGTGACACAGCAAAACAACGTTTGCCGGGTCAGCTAGTAATTGTATAAAAATCTCAATAAGCAAGTGCAACAGGGAACTAAAAAGTAAAACTATTAAACTTGAAATATTTATTTACGTACGTTGTCCAGTATTTAAATTGTATGTATTTAAAAATATTCACATTTTATCAGTTGTTACAATAGTTGAGCTTGCTAGGGCGTTATGCTCGGACGCAAAAGATCTGGGTTCGAATCTTGGTTAGGCTTTCAATTTTCTTATATTAACCGAAACTGTTTAATGTAAGTAGCGCCAACAAATATGTATTTCCACCAACCAAATAATACATTTTGGGGCGACCAAATAATAACAACAATGTAATTTGGTTTTAACAATAAAATATTTTCTCGCTCCTATACAAACAATTAATTTGGTTGCGCAAACAAAAATGTTTGATTCAACAAACAATTTTGTCAGTGTGGACTTTTAACTCCCCTAACTTCCTTTTCTCGTCTTTGCTGTTCTACCGCGATACGATATGGGGTATACTCACCAAGAAAGAAGAGACGAGCCCCATTTCCCCAATTTCCTTCATTCTTCAATTGTCTGGTAGAGAAGCGATAGAACATATCGAAATTCCATCACGTAATGGAAGTGCAATATGATAATGCGTGTTTCAAGTCCGACGAAGAGTTGTAACTGGCGGTTCATGAGTGACACACACGACTCCAACATATGTTTTCCTTGAGGTATCTGTGCAGTATCCAAGCAGTGGAGCACTTGTATTTCCCGGGTGGAAAAGAAATGTAGTTTTGCATCTTCTCTGTTAAGTAAATTGCACGACGATAAAAAAATGTTTTTATGGTTTTTATTTTAGATACTTCCGTATAAATTTGGTACAGGACTTAGTTACAAATATTTATTTTGGAATAAATGCGGACATAAATACATTGTTAAGAATAAATTCGGCCTGTAACTTAAAACTTTTAGCCATGTCGAAATATTATTAAAATTTTGAATGTAAATTTACGCGCTCGTGTGTACGTGTATTATTGTATGTGAATACGTGCGTGTGTGTGTGTGTGTGTGTGTATATATATATATATATATATACATATAAACTTTTTTTTTCTTCTGGGATAGGACATTTAAAAATTGCCCGTGCCCATAACTACTAAATTTTCTATAAATCTAGCATCTGCCAGGAAATCACACAAATGTGGCAAATCTCTACCAGTTACTAAAGAAAAACAATGGGACAAGAAGACAGTACATCGGAGGAGATAACAACCAGGCGATATTCCATTTGATAAATCAAGTCTCTTCCGGCTTTGTCACACTTCTTCCCTGCTGAAGAAGAGCATGTGTGTGTGTGTGTGTGTGTGTGTGTGTGTGTGTGTGTGTGTGTGTGTATGTTGCAGGGAGGTGCGGTACTGAAACGAAGCCGTGCTGATTCACACTTGGCGGTGAAAGGTTCTACGCCCAACCCACCCACCTTCGCTTTTTCCCCACCTCCGTTATATTTCAGTCGCGTGTTCTCTCCAGCGGGTTTCTTCCTACGCAAGATCGCACACGGATGCCTGACGCAATCCTCGCTCTAACCGTTACATGCGCGACAAGCTCGCCGGTTTCTTCCGTGTCCTGATGGAGAGATTCCCTTTAGAGCTCCGGAAATCGTACATTAGTTCCAGACCTAATAGCCCTTTCATATCAGCATTAATTTACGGTTCTGAGTGTTGCCATATACACGGTCGAATCACATTATCATGACCACCTGCTAGTATCCAGAGTAACTGCCCTTCGCAGCAAGGACAGAAGCTAGACGAGCTGCCAGTGACTCAGTCAGGTACTGATAGGTCCCCACGGGTATCTGGAGTCCTGCTGTCTGCAGTGCGTCCCACAACTCTTGAAGGGCGCGTGACGGAGGAGACAGACGGCTAACACGACAATCGAAGTGGTCACACAGATGTTCAATTGGATAGAGATCGAGGCTGTTTGGGGGTCAGAGAAGAACTTTGAAGTCGTAATCGTGCTCTTCCAGCCACGTGCGGACACTTCTAGCCGTGTTGTAAGGCGCATTATCGTGCTGGAAGATCCCACCCTCCCGAGGAAAGATAATCATCATGTACGGGTGGACGTGATGACCGAGGATGGATTGATAACCAAATCGATCAAGAGTGCCTTCCACAAGAATGATGGGACCTAGATAATACCACGAGAACATTCCCCAGACCATAACACTGCCCCCACCGCCTTGTGTTTGTCCATCTATGGATGCAAGGTGTCAGTTCTCCGACTGTTCTCGCCAGACACGCTCACGTCCATTCGTTCTAGGCAGCTGACAACGCGACTCGTCGGAGAAGGTTACCCGTCGCCAATCAGCAGTGGTCCAGTCGCCATAATGTCAAGCATATTCCAGTCGTTTTCATCGATGCACCTGTGCTATAGTCGGTTCATGACTGGAAGAGACTTTCTTGAAGCCCTGCTAAAGATCTACTTTCAAGCCCATTTCGTATCCTTCTGCCAAAGGGTAAACAAACATTGCCATGTGGCAGTCACATGGCAATGTTTACAT
>NQII01000889.1:104689-123736 GCA_002778355.1 Clitarchus hookeri | reverse complement strand
GTTAATACTACATATATTTTAACATACCTTAGAACTGTGGATCTGAAGCGTTTCAAAATTTCTGCCGCTCTTTCCGTGACGTTGCAGGGTTTCATTTCCCCTCGCCTAATTAGGGAATACAATGATTCGGTGAGGTTAATGATGTCCTGTTGGCGTTGGTGACTTATCTTTTATTCACCTTGCTAGAACTCATGACTGTATACAAAAACTACCGCAACATATGACGTAAAATACAATAAATAAAATTTTAAGCAAACATGAAATAAATTTAAAAAATATATAACACGTGAGAACGCACTACGAGTAATCTCTTATACAGGTATCAGAAACGAAAGAAATCGGCACAACGAGAAATAATAAAGAGAGGATATTAGTAAAAAAAAATTTTAAAAACCAGGAAATGAATTATTATAGGTTAAACAAGATAATCGCACCAATTCTCTGGCACGCGTGTCGACCACATCTCGCCAACAACACACGGAACGAAGGTTTGTAAACAAATGGCCGCTCTACTTTCACCTTGAGCGTGATCTTGTGAGTATGCAAGAAACATTGAAATCAAAGTACGTTAGCATCACGTCATTAATAATTAGCATAATAAGATACAAGTCTTTTCGAAACCCATTTGTAAGCGATAAATTAACAATTACGTTAAAACTTTAGAACTATTTCCTCTCTTTGTGCTGGCAACCTAACGGCATAACTGTATCCGCGCTCGCCGCTGTTTGTAATGTTATATGCATGTAGCTAACGGCTAGGGTGTTTTTTCAAATGTTGATTTTCAAAAGTTTCTTCCCGTCGTGAACCGACTATAGCAAGAGTGCAGTCACCCTCTGTCTACTCCAGAGTCCCATTCGCAGAAGGGTTCGCTGAACTGTTGCGGTAGACACGTGTCTGGATGCCCCCTGGTTCATTTGGATGGTGAGCTGTTCCACTGTAGCCTGTAGGTTTATCTTCACGCACCGTCATATTCGGCGTTCACCTTGGACATCAATGGCGCGTAGAGCTCCGCTGTTCACACGACGGTTATTCCCAATGGCGCCACTCGTCCACTCGCGATACACCTTTACCACAGAGGTAAGTGGAAAGTTCACAAATGTCGCTGTTTCCGAAATGCCGTTTCCCTTGGCCCAAAAGCCGATAATCATCTCTTTTTTGCAACTCGGTTAAATCGCTTCCCTTACCCATGACAGCATGTCGGTCGCATTATACACACACTTCACCAGCCCACGTCACGGGCCATAAGTCATGGGCTACGTGCTGCAGAAGGCACTTCTGGTGCCTGCCACATTGTGGGCCCGATTTTCACTCGCAGCTGCTTGAGCGTGACTTGACCAACACATCGTTTTTTTTTTTTTTAATTATTGGATCATAGCGCTCTAGTGCGTGACAAATTTAAAGGTGAACCAGTCACAGCCACTATAAAAATTCTCAAGTGTCTGAAGTCTGGTCTGTTGCAATAAAAATAACGAAAAATTAAAGTTTCCCTAATGATGGGTGAAAATACACATCCGTAGGGGCACCTGTTTCTTGCTAAAAGATTCCGTAAATTGTTGCACTTCAAAGCATTTCATTTCAGATCTATTTTCGTGAGCGGATGATATTAACTGTGACGCAACGTAGCTGCGTTTGCCTGCCTGCGAATCACAGACATACAGTATAAGGCGTGATTTAATTTTGAATGGCACAGACGTGGAAGAATACGTTTTATCGCAGTGGCCAACAGATGGCTGTAGGTGCGCATGTAGGATGTTGGAAGTCTAGGCTGCGCTGGGTGCACACGAAGATAGAAGTGACGCTAGACCGTACGACGGCTACTGGTAACTGCACAAATCTGCCCTCGGCCAAGAGTGGGAGTTAGTTGCCACGAGTAAGTTGCAGAAGAGTGAGCGAGTGAAGGGATTTGCGCGGCACTTAACATCGAGGTCTTGAGAGTCGATGAGGGTGAAGCGAGGTGAGTATGAAGTAGCCCCCGAATGCCGAGCCTAGGGGGGGGGGGCATCTCCGAGGAAAACCGCTGACCAGTGGCATTGTTCGGCACGATTCCAGTAAGGGTGAGTGAGAGGAGAGATTTGGGAGGCTCTTAACATTGAGGTCTTGAGAGCCAATGAGGGTGAAAAGAGGTGAGTACGGAGTATGGAGTACGGAGTATAAGTATGAGTATGCAAAATCGGGGAACCGGGAGATTCCCGAGAAAATCCGCCGAACAGTGGCATCGTCCAGCACGATTCCCACATGCGAAAAATAAGGGGGCGATCCCACCGGGAATCGAACCCGGTCCGCTTTGGTGGTAGACGAGTAGTCTAACCACTAAACCACCGTGGCCCCTGCAGCCAGTCAGAAAACAAAGGCGATTATTATAAGTTGGTTACTCCATACTTCTGACCAACAGTGTTACGATATGGTAATAAGCGAGTTTGCGAAGAACAAGTGGCCGTACATATGCGCCAGTTAACACTGTCTGGAACATCTGCAGATACTCGTGTCAAAAATTTCACGAGGGTGACCTTCCACGTTCGCTCTGCCAGAGGGGTGGGGGAGGAGAGGGAAGGGCACCCAGGTCTCAGGAGTGCAGGAAACTGGTTCCACCCGCCCAATAGATCACGGCCTCGTCGGACAGCGCAGGAACACGACGACGCCGCCTCCAGATGATGTACGGGCGGCGGGAAGGAGTGGCGGAGACAAGATGCGGACGCATTAGAGGGAATAAATCACTGGCCGACTCGCGCCGGTGTTGCGCGCAAGAGGACGGACAAGTTCCCCCGTCTGATGAGGTCGACCCTTTACGCCGGCGGCGGGGTCGTAACAAAACAGTCGTCGCGGCGTGGTGAGGGGTTCCCGTCGGACGGAGGAGTCGAGGCCAAGGGTCCGATGAGATGGAGTTTGTTATCTCAATATGCACCTCGTCCCAACCCTTGCCCCCCCCTCTCTCTGCCAGAAGAAACCCCCCCTAGCGTGATCTGTTGACATCTTCGAATGTGACATTCCCACATCGTCTCTTTCCAAGGGTCCTGCAGATGCCAACCTGGAGCTATTTTCCGCCTTTGAGCCCGAGAAGCTCGGCAGCCATAAGGGTTTCAATGTTACACGCATCAAGTGCGCCATCGCCACTAAGTGCAAGGTTCGGAACTGGCGTGCAGTGTTCTCGTCGTGCTGCGAGTACGTATGGGACTTCAAGCGGTGACCCTATCGTTTAATTGGTGGAAAGTCTGTGGCAATGTTCAGTGCAGGGTCCTTCAGTATTTATGTATGTATCTGAGGTACATATTTTGAGATACAGCTATTTTATTATTTGCTATGTTGGAATACTATTCGTGAAGTCTTGAAAGCACCCAACGGGCCTCGACTGAGGTGTGTGTTCTTTCGGTTTAAGATCAGCAAATTAGACGCACGTTCAATAGTTTCGCGGGGGGAAAAAAGGGATATTTCGAACACTCACAGCGCCTGGCAACTTACTTCGCAGCCGGCAGCCCAGCCAATAGGAATTACACTTAAAACTAACTGTGACGAAACTATATGTCTTATTNACTTACTTCGCAGCCGGCAGCCCAGCCAATAGGAATTACACTTAAAACTAACTGTGACGAAACTATATGTCTTATTCGAAAGTGAAACGCCAGCCGGGTTAGCAGATACTAGACCAGAAATCGTTGTTCCTAACAAATGTTATTGTGTGTTCTTACTGTGCATCTCACAAACGAAATATGCCGCTCCCAAGAATGGTACCATGCTGTTGAATATTACGAATACTGAGAAGATTCAACAAAAATTACTGACGAATCTTCCCCGCACCACTTCAAAGGATGCCGGACACGACACTTTCCAGTATTCATTTAGCTGTGCATCGCAGCCCTTAATATCTAGTTTCAGCACTTAGCTGATTGTCTGTCAGGGGGTTGTACCCCGGAGCACATAAGAGTATAGACGTAAAACATCCGCCTGTACTGCGAATTCCAGCCGCGCACGCCAGCAAAATTACGTCACTAGCCGTTCACCAATCGGCACCTGGAAATTTAAGCCTGTGCACCACTATAACATTCTCCGTTCAATCTCAGGTGGGAGCTACCACGAGACTTGCTACCCGAGCCTGTATGCAAGCAGGCTGGAGAAGGCTCGGAGAGATTCCCCCTCTTGCTGAAGAGCTGGACGTGAACAGGGCATGTTCCGGGGGCGTCCCCGAGATGACGTCAGGGGCGTGGGTAGTGCTCCGGCCAGACCACACGCTTGGTAACTGAGTGCTAGGATCTCAGGCCTTGTGGTAGGACATGCTCGGTACGATCTGTTATATCAGATCGGGTCTATGCTCGGTGCGGCCTGATGAACAGGTTGGAGCTACGGGTTTGATCAATTATGGTAAGCGCTGGTCATGTCTGCGTTGAGAGGGCGTGATCCCTCTTCCCCGCCTACTGGGAGGCCGGGGAGCGGCAGGGCCGAATGGCTAAAAGCGCCCCGTTAACAAATAAAAGCACAGCTTCGGCCGTGTTATCATTGTATGTATGCAAGCAGGTATGGAGGTTCCTTTAGAACAACCTGCCACACTATACTTGCTGCAAACGATTCTGGCATTTATTTATGATTTTGCTTCTGCTTCTTCGGTCCAGCAAGTCATTACTCACGACTTCAGCGTTTCCCTTTAATGCGCAGAGTCTAATCATTTTGCGGTGGTAATTGGCACTTTCGTGTTAAATAAACACAAATGTTAATTATACATTTCATCGAAAGCTGTTTTAGAACCAGTAAACAATTTCAACATTGTAGAGAACCTTGCATCGGAAATTGCACTCGACGAATTACGAAAGTCCATGAAACCGGCCAGCAGAAGGCCAAATCTTCCATAGAACCATCCATACAAACGGCCATACAGGCTTGTATGGATTCTTCCAAGGAACATCGTAACACATGAGTTTTTCTCGCCAGTCGGCACCTCAGTCAATAAGGACTATTTTGCGGCAGCAGCAGCAGCAACAACAACAACTACAAAAAAAGACTTAAAATTACTCTAGCCCCCATCAATAGAGTTGCGACATACTCTGGATATAAAAGTGCTATACTTCGGGTCATTGGTGGGTTGAATTCAGTTGAGGTTGCGTGTATTGTGATATTTATTTGGACTAAAAGTAGTCGAAGAAAGCCTCGTGGAGCTTCCCACGTCTCCAACCCCTTTTGGATGCGGGAAGTAGACCCCCCCCCCCNACCATTCGCGATTTCCAGTCCCTTCCGCCCCACTATGGGCTTATGTCCGAGATATTGTCCGGAACTTCTACTCCGCTGGGTATGTGTCACTTCCCGCAAGGCCCCCATCTACCATCACTCCAGCTTATGGTATAGTGGGACAAGATCCAGTTACAGATCCACCTTCTGACCCGCTGAGATGCAGACCTCCTGAAGGGTATAGAAAGGCTCGCACTCCGACAAGCCAAGAAAGCATTACTTGCGCCCTCAGTGATATAACTGTTACTGTTCCGCGGAACACATCAGCCAATCTGACAAAAGGTACCATCTCCAGAACCTCGCGAAGCCAATCAGCGTGAATTCCCACATAGCACTAGATATCCACAGGCNAACAAAAGGTACCATCTCCAGAACCTCGCGAAGCCAATCAGCGTGAATTCCCACATAGCACTAGATATCCACAGGCTATCCTAATTATATCCACAATATTTAAAAGTCATCTAAGCCCTTTGTATATCCTGTAGTATATATAAGTTTGTGCCACTTACTGCATATCCATTAGATATTGCAAAACCAGCAATGGCCATTACTAATGGTACGTGACTAATTATACAAATGTATCTAGGATACCCTAAATATCTATATGCCATTTTGGATATTGGGAGGACATTTTGATATATTTTGGTAGTCTTTTGGATGTTACTATGATATTCCTGGATATCCTGAACGTCATAAAGTGACATCCGTTAGATATTCTTTGGATGTCTATGTGCTATAGTCTACTCGCGGTTTCTCCACACCTCTTTGAACCAAACCTTCGAAAAATCACCCCATGTATGACGTGTTGGTGAGTTCCCTAAATATTCCATGCATTACAAACATATTCTTCTTCTTTTAACATGAAGGTATNTGTATGACGTGTTGGTGAGTTCCCTAAATATTCCATGCATTACAAACATATTCTTCTTCTTTTAACATGAAGGTATATAATTTATGGCTAGTAAAAAATAGTTCTCATGCAACATATTATTACACTGAGCGCGCATGAATGCGGTGCGCTGTCCCTTTGGTCTTATGGTTAAGCTGTGTTTGCATGAGGCGGAGGAATATCCTGGAAGTAGAACTTTAGAAGGACTTCAGAAATGTTGGAAATAACCGTGAATGGAATATNCGAGGCGGAGGAATATCCTGGAAGTAGAACTTTAGAAGGACTTCAGAAATGTTGGAAATAACCGTGAATGGAATATACAAGGGTATGTACATCCATATCAAAGGAACCGCCATGTCGTTTGAGTTCTGTACACTCGCCTATTCTGCGACTGCACGCAGCACGTGAGTATCTCGGGAGTTTGGAGGCAGAAGCTAATTGGTAGTTGGCGAGCGTCCTAGGCGTCTTGCGCGACGCGGCATAACGCGACAGGGCGGGCACGAGAACCAGCGATGCGGCAGCTGCGATAGAGCCTTCTGATTGGGCGATACCGCGGACAAGCAATGAATAACATCGGCGCCGGATGCGATCCGCATGAATCACCACTGCGTAACGCCGCCACCTCCGCGCACGCAGGGGGAATAATAATAGTCTTCATTTCCCGCTGTAAAAACCACGGAATAGGTTACACATACAGAGGCGATGTAGCCGTGGTGGTTCCATCGATGTGGGCGTGCCAATTCGATGATTGGCTGCGCCTTGTGTCTGATTGGCTACGGAGTGTTGCGAAAGGTTCTCCTATTGGGTAAACTGCTGGCTGGTGAGCCGTTTACCACAATCCAATTTTTTCCCTCCATTTAACGGGAAAGGGTTGGTAAAAATGTATTCAGAAGTGTCCGTAAATTTTCCGTAAAATTACGGACAAATGGATTTTCAAAAACGGACTTTCCGTAAAATTCGCAGAACTTTGCGTGACATCACGGAACCTCTCCTGGGCCGCAGTGGTGTAGTGGTTATACTACTCGCCTCCTGCTAAGGCGAACCGGGCTCGATTCCTTTGTGGGGGGGGAGGGGTTGCCCCCGGATTTTCGCATGTGGGAATCGTGGCGGACGATGCCAATGATGATCTCCCGTTTCTCCCGCCATTGCATTCCGGCGCTGCTCTATACTCACCTCACTTCACCTTCATCGGCTCTCAAGATATCGGTGTTAAGAGCCACCCAAATCTGTTCGCTCACGCACGGAACCTTCCCATTAACTTCTTTGTTAGTTTTTTGTACTTCCAGTTAAAATGAAAAGAGCACATGAAAAAATTTGTCATTTTCGTTATTTGCGTGTTCTACTGCGTATAGAAGAGATACTTNTAAAATGAAAAGAGCACATGAAAAAATTTGTCATTTTCGTTATTTGCGTGTTCTACTGCGTATAGAAGAGATACTTTAAAAATACTTAATATTTTATACCTGAACGAGATTTGAAAACGAGTTACAAAGCTATACGCCCATGACTATAAACAATTACCTACAATTTTTCTAACGGTTTTGAGTTATTATTTTGGTATTTATACAACAGTAAGATAAAAAAATGTTTTGTTTATATTAAAGTTAGTGTATTTTAAGTGTTGCAAAATGTTACATACGCCTGANTAGTAAGATAAAAAAATGTTTTGTTTATATTAAAGTTAGTGTATTTTAAGTGTTGCAAAATGTTACATACGCCTGATGCTGCTTTTCGGCGTTTGAAAGAATAGGTCAAAGCGTCGTAGATAACTTACTGCCGCAGTAACAATAATTTTATGGTTACAGTGGCGAAGAAAGCTTCGTGTAGATTCGGCTTTGTTCGTCCCCGAAACCCGAAGCTATGGGAAATACGCAGACTTTCCGCATTTTGTATTTATAAAGTTCGTCTCCGTTTTCCGTCATTAAAGATTGCGTTTCAGTATACTTTATGTACATTTCCGTAAAAATTTCCGTTAATATACGGAAATTTTTGACAACGCAGGTGCTGATTGTTGAACGGCGTTACAACATTTTGCTGGCCGACGACGCCAATTTTGCTGGCATGTGCGGCTGGCATTCGCGGTATAATCGGTTGATTGATTGATAAATGTTTTATTCAAATAACAGGAAAAACTACAAGAATGGAAATAAAAATACAAACATACGAACATTGATACAAGTCAACATGCCAGTATACAAATAATACTATTCTCTTGAAACAGAAGTAGAAGAAAGATACACAGAAACGTAAATGAAACAAACATCATAGTGAGTAACCAGCTGAGGAAAACAACGAAAACCCCAAAACGAATTAATAAAATTTAACATGGCGCATGGAACAAGGAGTGAAAACCTAACAACGAGAAANAACGAAAACCCCAAAACGAATTAATAAAATTTAACATGGCGCATGGAACAAGGAGTGAAAACCTAACAACGAGAAATATAAAATAATCTATAGACCAGGAAAATAACTTAACGTCAAAAAAGGAAGGTAAGTTTAATATGTATTGCAAGGTTCTATGACACCTTGAAATCTAGGTGTTATATGTTGTGGGAACAAAATACGGAAACCGAATAACTTATTTGTGTAGGTCACAGTTGTGAGGCAATGTGCGTCCGTAGGTGTATATCATGTAGCAAAGAATAAGGGAAAGATAAATTAAAAACAAAAAAAAAATTAAATGAAATTACAGGAAAGGTTTTCTAATCCAAAATGTAAGCCGAGACGAGGACGCTCCGTGATTGGCGGAGCTTCCAGCCAACCACGGGCATGTGGACCAACACAAGGGTAGATAGGAACATTGAATATAACTGAAAATCAATCGGGAACCAAATAACGCCATTACATGGAAGGAAAAAGTTCAAATCACTAGCAAACATAATTGAAACTCTAAAGTAACCGCCTGCAGCGTATTTCGCACCCGCAAAAGAAACACATTACTGTTTGAACACACCCAACTGGTGTGACACACACACTCAACTAAAATAATGGAAATAATTACAAAGGATTAGAAGACAAATGAAAAACATTAATTAAAGAAAATTACATTTCAGTCGGACCTTCCAGTCACGCTTTAACGGGGTAGTAGATAAACAGCAACCCAGTAACAGTGAGATACATGACTTGATATGACCAGCTGTTCATGTCATGCCTTCGCGGCGTGTACGTGAGCTGTGACAAATGTGTGGTCATGGAAGCCACTGTCACACACAGGACAACATTCATTATAACAAGTATAGATAGAACATGGGCGCATTGGAAACTTACCAAGACTTACCACTAAAGGGAACCTAATTTTAACCACGATGAAGGGGTCAAGGCAGACCCAACACTCTTGCAACAAAAGGACAGGAGATTAAAGCACCAAAGTAAACTATTAAGGTTGCTAAGCAAGCTGAATGACACATGTGGCCAGAGCGCAATGACGAAACAGGACGCTGCAACACGGCCTACGAACAACATTAATTAAACACGCGACACACGTTCAATAACTAAATACTCAGAACAGTATACAATAATGCCGAGAGCTCATACAAATGTGCAGGTAATGCCGACAGGGACTAAATCACATTGTAGACAACCAATGAAAGGGGGATGTCAACAGCGAGGCTGGCCAGTAAGTGACCATAATGCACAGTACAAGCAGGATTGGAGGAAGAGACACTGCGGAACATGAGTACAAAGTAAGAATCGCAATTTGAATCGATTGTTTCGACGTTGTATCCAAAGGGTGTTGAGACCTGTTGGTGTCGAGTTGAGTTGAGAGATTTGGGCGGCTCTCAACAACGAGGTCTTTAGGGCCGATGAGGGTGAAGTGAGGTGAGATTGGAGCAGCACCCGAATGCAAGGGCTGAGGGAAACAGGAGATCCCCGAGAAAACCCGTAGACAAGAGGCATCGTCCGGCACGATTCCCACTTGCGAAAATCCGGGAGTGACCCGGCCGGCGATCGAACCCGGTTCGCCTTGGTGGGAGACGAGCAGTCTAACCGCTCAGTTACCGCGGCCCCTGAAACCTGTTGGAATACTGTGGTCGTGTTCCGGGTTAGTTCGCGCATCCCCTATCACCCGCAACGCGAGCGGATATACATCGCGGCGCTGTCTTAACTCACCCCCGAAACACGTTTCATTGCCGGTGTTCCGTTCCGCTCCTCGCGGAACTGATATCGAATGTCTGGAGGTGGAGAATAGAGGAAGGGTGGTGCCGCCCCATTTCTCCGACCTTCTCCCTACACCCTTCGGTTTATCACCTCTTCCCTTTTACAGCCACCGACAAGCCACCCCCAACCCCACGTCGACGACGCCACCTGACTTGATGGCGCAGCCCTGCCTTTCCCGATCTGATGAAATTGCTACGTCGGTTGCTTTGTGAAAATGGGCTGTATCCCGAGCGCCGGCTAACATCCCTCCCACACCTTCGAGTAATGACTCTCCTGGGAGGGGGCGAGGGGATGTAAAAACATCAATACACTCTCCACCCTTCTAATCCGCCGGCCCTTCCTCGAGTCGGTCGATGCGTCGATATTTTTGAACTCGTTTCTCCCTGATGCAAACTGTTATTGTCGCGGTGCCGGGTATTTCAGCTTCCACACGTCCTATATTTGCAGCAGCGCGAGACCGAAGTAAAGAAATGTTTTTGGCGTAAAACGCAAGTCAATCATGCCAAACCCGCCAGGAGAACAGAAAGTGTTCCGGTAAAAGGAACTTTTAAAGCGTGCGCATTCAAGGAAAAAAAAAATTATTATGCCCGCACATTTTAGTTATGCCTGTAGGAAAAATACTATTTTATTGAGAAGTGTTTTTAGGGTACACTAAATGAAATAGCGAAAAGCTATTGACCATACTCCTATGGGGAATATACTGAACTACTCTTATCACCTGAGGGTCTTTTGCCCCAACTGTGTCCTATCATGATAAAAGAAGGGAAGCTCTACATTTTTACAATTTTTGCGCGATAATACACAAAAAGAAACACTACGCGATAAAAATTGAACAAAGGAAAGCAACAAACTGGGATATAATTCCAACACTTACACTTCTAAAAATAAGATATTAAAAAACTAGAAAATTTCACGAACTTATTCCAGGACAGGATAGGCTTTACACTTGCGTACATTTCACTCGCTTGCAGCACTATTACACTTTCTGAGTTAAAGTGCAAAATAGCAAGCACCAAATTCCGTGCTTCCTGGTCTGCTCGTAAACATTTCTTCACAATGGAGCAGAAGCCACTGAACAAACAAACACTGAGGTACAGAATGATTAAAAATAAAGAAGTGTAACAGCAACATGCGCCGAAAACTTCAGACACACACGCCAGGAAATTGGCGCTACCGTCAGCGACATGAAGGGATGCCGCTCGTCAAACGGTGCCTGGAGACATGCTTGCAGCCAGCGGCCCAGCCAATAAGGAAATAATTCGCAGCACGCAGTAACCAATCAGACACAAGGCCCTTCCCAGGGTCTCGCGTGGTGAATCAACTAATCGGTACACCCATTTCAACTTTACCACTAGCCTTTATTGTTTTCTTCTCCGGTAACGAACCCTCTCTCCACCAACTCTTGCAGGTCCTAGACTAATGTTCGAGTATTCCACAGTTGAAGAAAACCTTTATGTTGTGACACTGCTTCGAGGTATGCCCTGATCTTCCTCAATTGTAGCAGCTGCACTGTCGTACGTCTTCGTTCTTACTGCGTGATATATGCTGTACAATCATGGCCTGGGTTTCATCTCCCTGTTGTCTTACTATGTTATGTCTCACTTCCTTTTAACTCTTCTGAAGCTCCTTCCTGTTCTCCCCTGTTAGTAATCTTGCCTTGACCTTGGAAAATGGTAGGTTTTTTATGTCGGCTTCCAGTGGCAGTACACAACTAACATACTCCTACATTAGGTTTACAATAACCATGCTCACTACCTGACGTTCTGTAAACTCATTTCCGGCCTTGCGTGTTCTCTTCCATAGCTGA
Organism: Clitarchus hookeri; assembly: GCA_002778355.1. Classification (NCBI taxonomy): domain Eukaryota; kingdom Metazoa; phylum Arthropoda; class Insecta; order Phasmatodea; family Phasmatidae; genus Clitarchus; species Clitarchus hookeri. The sequence goes on along the minus strand of NQII01000889.1, from coordinate 111,668 downwards.
GTTACCTTGACAAAATATTCTTGTATACATACTCATGTCCTCGCGTTTGACAAAACAAGGTGAGTTAGTTGTTTCAAACTTATTGCCCCCATTCACTAACCCTCCGTCATTACAAATTTCTTCCAATCTTGTCCAAGATTCTTCGCTATTTCGATATCTGCTGCATCACCTTCGAAGTTCTCTCCTAAATATTTGAAAATTATCGCTAGTGCTATCACATTGTTTCTGGTGCGTCGTCTCGTTTCACCTTGAGATATTACAAAGCCTTGTGCGTCCTCGTAACGTATCACAGCTTCCAACACATCTTTCAGGAGTAACTTTTGTTTTACTGGACCACGAAAAATAATTCTCCACTGAGAGTTTGGCCACGTTCCTGTTCAATGTCTCTTCCCCAACTGTCGATGCCACCATTACTTTTCTAACTTCACGACTTACTGCCACTTTAATCACCTTCGCTCACCCGGCTCGTTGCTCACACATTTCAGCGCCTGGTATGCACCTGGACCCATAACCTATTAAAATATCAGCATACAACCANCGGCTCGTTGCTCACACATTTCAGCGCCTGGTATGCACCTGGACCCATAACCTATTAAAATATCAGCATACAACCATAACCAATACGTTTATTCACACGTCAATACCATACATATCTCTACCACTTTCCTTTACTCACTTCTCGCATCTCGACACACATCAGTAAAGAAAATGTGAGTTATTAAATCATAATAGAGCCAGGAAAATTTCGCGNACTTCTCGCATCTCGACACACATCAGTAAAGAAAATGTGAGTTATTAAATCATAATAGAGCCAGGAAAATTTCGCGGGATAACTGGCAAGCAAGATAGACTATCCAGTCCTGCGTATTCTTGAGACTAAGTCGTAGAATAGGCAACAGAAGTGAAATAACTTAGCTAAATGATGCATCACCTTGAAAACTTTGCATATGATCTCAACTACAAGAAGAAATTTAATTACATTACTTCCATCACTGCTGATATATCTGCGAATCTTGCTCTAGCTATTCTCAGTGGCAAACTAAATCGAAATCACACACTTTCAGTTCCTGCAATACCATTATTAACTAAGCACCAGATGGGCCACAAATGTAAGCTAAACGAGTTAACAGCATTAAACGTTCATGAAAACATATCAATATAAATTATATATTTCTTATAAGCCCTCCTGAGTTAATAATTTAAGTACATCACTTATCAAAAATTAAAAATGAATAATGGTCACCTTCCTTTTCTAATCAATTTTTTTTAACACAGATAACAGAAATTAGAAGGTTCATTCTCTCCCTACAGCAGACAAAGCACTAGTGAACTCAGGGCACTCCACAATAAATAGTACCACATATGTATTAATTATGTTAAAATTTTAATGCGCACAGTGCGGCCGATTCACACAGAATAATGGATTCTGGCGTTATATACTCCGTTACTATTTTATAATGCAAAATGTACGACATTAATTTACCAAGTCGAAGTAGATGAGGCTTACAATTCCTCGGCGATGCACTAGGATGGTGTTGCAATACTATATCTCATAAGCATTTCGATCAACTACTGTCCAATGACAAAGTCTTACTGTCAACGATCAACACACTTAAGATGTCAACACTTCATAATACCGAGGGCATCCATTCTATGATAGAGTCTACGAATAACACCTATCTCCAAATTGACAGGAAATGACACATTCTAAGTGAAGCCAATAATAATATTACCATCTCGCAAAACTGCCAGCTTGACTCACAGCAGATTACCGTTTTCCTCACCTCGGAGCAGCAGATGGTATTCACTTCTATATTAAAATTATTCAGCTCCATATTGAGAAACCAAGAACTAACTACATACATTGCATAATGTAAAAATAACTATAAACCACTAAATATTATACCATCAGAAACCATTCAAGAAGACCTAAGTAAAATCCAAAATACCGTATCAAATAGTAAAATTATACTATCACTCCCACCAGCTAATAATAATATGTATTTTCATTTACCTATTGCAGAATGTTCTCTCACAGAAACGCAAATGGTTCTAAAGATACAAGTACCCTTAATCCGAAAAAATGCCAATTGTAAATTATACAAAATTATTCTAAATGATTTTCAGTTCAAAAATCGCTCATGTTGTAAAATACAAAAGGAAATGACTATACTAGCGGATATGAACACGCACAATATATGCAACATTCCAGTGCCCTCGGAAAGTGAATATGTAATATACCGAATACCGGAAATACTTATTCCAGCCGAAAAAGTAAAGTGCATCAATGCAGCCATTGAAATAGGNATGTAATATACCGAATACCGGAAATACTTATTCCAGCCGAAAAAGTAAAGTGCATCAATGCAGCCATTGAAATAGGTACTGTAGCGCCTACTACAGAAGATTGCTCATTCCAGTGCATAAATAACAACAAATTTACAATTATACAAATGCAACCACGCGTATGCTTAATTTCCAATGCACCCACGGAGTTGTATATTAGTTGTACAAACAGTAACAACTCATGTACCATGCGACTTTAATACACGGGATTGATATTTGCGAAAAGCGCGCACTTCACAATACAACAGTGCACACGGGTATTCCAATTCACTGGTAGAAGGATATTCAATTTCCAACAGAACAATTGAGCACCTTCAAAGGCGTCACCATTTCTAATATTACGTGCCTACTCGGCATTCATTGGAATGTCCGTACCAACCTTACAAACAACACTTCCCCGCAGATATAAATTTATTTCTCAACCGACAATACTTCCCATTACACTCTCCTATTCGATTTCTTCATTTTACATTATACTGTACATAGATTCATGGTGTAGTCCTCCCATGGTGTAATACATGCCTTTATTTAATTGTAGATTCTGCATGTTTTAAGGAAATCTTTCATGTAAAAAATGGTTACGTACGAGTGTTTTGTTACATGCAGAGACAGTCTAAGTGGTAAATTTTAAGAATGAAAATTACTGTATAATTGTACAAGTTCAGGTTCTTGTAGCAATGTACACCACATTTATATGTTATCCATGTACTCCCCCTCCCTTCTAACCCCTTCCCCCATTACCATCTTCAATTATCCCCGTCCACCAGGTTAGCTCTCACACCATTACTTACCCCCACCAGCACATACAGTTCAAGGGGGGGAAGGGGAGGTTTTGGAGATCCCAAACCTAACAACTTTACAAGCTGTAAATTAATTTATATTTTGCCTTGTGGAGTAATTTAACTTTCGTGATTCTCGAGAATCAAACTCAAAATTACTCTATGTGTATTGCGGAAGTATGTAGCCATAACGATGCATGAGTGCTGGAATCAGAAGATACCATCATACAAATAATATTAACGAATGTACACATTCCAGTCATCGCGTATTACGATGCATAGCCACTGATTATGTCTTATCATTTCGTTTGATAACAAAATGCGTGGTACCTTTGNACGATGCATAGCCACTGATTATGTCTTATCATTTCGTTTGATAACAAAATGCGTGGTACCTTTGCCATTTGGAATTGCGTATCCAAAGCCATATTTAGTTCTGCCTGCGTAAACTCGATGCTTGCGTTCGGCGAAAAAGTTTGTAAAGTTTATCCTGACGGCTTTACTTGTCAGCATTCCGCTTAGGAGCCTGCCATTTCAAAGCTTCTCTCGTGCTGTCAGCAAAACCATTAAAAGAAGGTGTAATGACACACACCTTTGACGTAGCCTCCTTTACGACGGCAGTATTTCAGAACGTGAAGAAGACAAGAAACGCTTAAGAGCCTTGCCGCTGCCATGTTGTAAGACATTGGAATCTCGCGCGTTTTATAACGTTCCTCGGCTAGGATTATAACAAAACGCCTCTACGTTTACTTGGATTTAACAGCGTCGTAACGTATCGCGGTTTAGTAGACGATATAAAAGTCAGCGCCGGATTTGGCGTGGCGATAAAAGTTCTTCATCCGCCAAAACAACTCGTCATTAAAACACGTTGTCTTATACGTTTCTGTCAGAAATGAGTACGCGTGGATTTTTCTTTCTGTTTTTCAATTAATTTAAAATCAACTAATCATTTTTAAATGCCCTGATTATTATATTCTGTCACTTGTAACAAAATTAAATTGGAAAATTGTTAGGAATAATTATTGTATTGCTAATTCCCGTGTGTATAACAAAAATTAAGAAATTTCAGATAATACTTATATATTTTCTGTACTAAAATACACGGAACTCCATTGCACAATTCACAGCTGATGTGAGCAGTAATTTTGTCACTATCGAATATTTCAGCAGCTGTTTCAAATATACGTGCTTCTAACCGAAATAAGTCTAATGCATCAGAGTTAGCAAATAGGATGGATGTCCCTATGAATTTGTGGAAAACAGAATAGCTTAAAAAAAAATTAGGCCATCTCNAGAGTTAGCAAATAGGATGGATGTCCCTATGAATTTGTGGAAAACAGAATAGCTTAAAAAAAAATTAGGCCATCTCCCAACTATCTTAAAACATACAAAAACCTTCATGCATAAGTAGTTATGAATGTTATTTGTTTATCTGTTCAATGAAGTCATGTTACCGCAAGGAAACTTTACACGAAGAACAATATTTTGTAGGGATCTTATCCTGCAAAATACTTTAATATTCACCACAAAATGAATGTTAAGTGGCCACAAAAGTTTGATGTTGACAAATAGATAATTTTGTATTTACCAGAAAAACAAAATTGGCAAGGTGGCTGCCACAAATTATTTTTTTTTTGTGACCAAGGGCGCGTTTATTTATAAAAAAAAAAAAGCGCAAGTAAATACTGCGTGATGATGAGACCACACGAGTTGGTAACCAAAAGGGCTCGAAATCGTCTAAAATCACAGATATATCGATTATTTGCCGTGCTTTCGATCGATCAGGTACAGATTGTAATCAAAGGACAGATATAGACTGCACTGTACGCGAGGCTCAATACCCAGTGCTGTAAATATCTTCCCTATGATCTGCAGACTTAGTCTACAGTTCTGACAAAGAGTAGTTAATACTACAGAAGCAAAGTAGCCGCTTTTACCCTGAGCTCCGACCGCACATGCCAGCGAAATGGCATCACTGACCAGCAAGATGGCGCAACGCGATTCCTCGATAAGCGCTTGGTAATAAACTTCCCAGGCGGCAGCGTAACCAACAGGGGATTTTTTTTCTCAACACGCAAGAGTCAGTCAAACGAAAGGTGAACGGGTACGCCTACATCAAAGAAACCGCTGCGCCATTCCACATCTCTTTGCTTACCTATCCTGTGGTTTACACTAAAAAAAGAAAAATTACTTTGTTGCAGCCAGAAAGTATTTTGTTGTTATTCGCCATTCCAAAGTTTTTTTTTTTTTTTCATAAATTTTTAGTGATTACAAAAGAGAAGTGGTGACAACTAAAAAAAAATGTGTGGTCGGTCACCACAAAAGTATTTGCCAGGTCGAATATTAACAAAAGACTTTGTAGCCACCACAAGTTATTTATTTTTTTTTCAGAGCAGGTTCGCGAATGTATCGTGCCATTGTCACCGATCACCAAGCACGTAGTTCATTTGTTCACGATTAATTGAAAACTTTTGAAATCAACCTTTGAAAAATGTTACTGTTCCTACCTGCGTGTATTTAACGGGCACAATGTATGGCGTGCGTCAGTAAAGTTGGTAGCGACGCGACGAAAGGAATATAGTTCCACGTCTTACCGTTGAATTAAAAGTGCTAGGTACACGTTTGTAAATACTCTAATGATTTATTTGCTTTCTGTTTTTCTTAATGCTTACACGCGTAAGAATTAGCAAATTTGGAAGACATCTGCTTTCCTTATTATTTAACCATTTCACTTGACCGAAGTACTAACAAAGTGATCAGGCTCACGGCAATGTTAATTTCGCATATGGCGTAAGAATAAACAATGTACATGCAAGAAGATCTCAAGCAGGGCTTTCGAAAGTTCTCAGGTTAACCGTAAACAGCCTATAGTGGTAATTGATCCGGCACGATGTCAACAGAAGTAAAGCACGGATCCAGATCACTCTTGGTTGCAACACCTGCAACCAAAGATAAGCGTTGACCTAAAATGGTTACCCCAGACGTNAAACAATGTACATGCAAGAAGATCTCAAGCAGGGCTTTCGAAAGTTCTCAGGTTAACCGTAAACAGCCTATAGTGGCAATTGATCGGGCACGATGTCAACAGAAGTAAAGCTCGGATCCAGATCACTCTTGGTTGCAACACCTGCAACCAAAGATAAGCGTTGACCTAAAATGGTTACCCCAGACGTNTCGGATCCAGATCACTCTTGGTTGCAACACCTGCAACCAAAGATAAGCGTTGACCTAAAATGGTTACCCCAGACGTCGTTTCTACTTACTTTTTTTTTTGCCGTAACTACTGTGCAGTTGCCGAGTTTATGGTAGAGCATAGCGGGTAAAGTAGACAGGAGGGATAAGTAGGTTTGAAATTCACTGGAGCAAAAACAGCTACCTCCAGCCCCTTTACCGTCGGGCCACGGAATACTTGAAGGGCCTTTATAGACAAACATATTTTTTTAATGCCTCAAGGTCACGTCCAGCCGTAAGGAAGATGTGTAAAATAGCATAACAAGCTCGTGTGTGATACATCATTGTTGATATAGTTTAAAACACCGATTTACAAAATAATATATATCGTAAGCATAGGGCTACTTATGAAGTTTTTTTTTTTTTAGTTATACTTTTTTTGGCGCGTTGTGTGTAAACGTTTAGTGTGCAACGGAAGTTGCGCGTGCACAGTGTAACGAAATTCGACAGTGAACGTGGGAGGGGTATGACCCAACGCGCATGCGCGTATCGCATAGCTATATACAAACGCAGGGTACACAACATAGCACGTGGTTATATTTAAAACCGACAGAAAATCAGTTCATGTAATAAGCAAACTGAAAAACATTTCATTTATATTAGTAATTCATTGTGTGTGTATA
>NQII01000889.1:91735-103912 GCA_002778355.1 Clitarchus hookeri | reverse complement strand
TGTTGGCTGATAAACTTGTTAAGTGATTTTGGTTACTCAAATGTATGTCCAGTAAGTATGTATTGTGACAACCAGTCAGCCATTTTTATTGCAGGCACAGACACTGTCAAGCGCCTCAAACATAGTGATATACGATATCACTTCATAAAGGATTTGATTAAAGATAATAAGATCTGCCTTCATTATGTGAAAACTAGTGAACAACCATCTGACATACTCATTAAGGCTTTACGTCAAGAATTATTTGTAAGATGTTTAAATAAGTGTTGTATTGAAACTTAGAAATAAGATATAATTGTATCAGATAAGATATAAGATAGAACTGTATTACATTGAGAGGGGGTGTTAAAATATGGCAATGTAATAATTATTATTTGGTAACTTCAGTTTTAAGTTGTTGGCAACACTGTGTAGTGTTTTGTTTTTTCTAGTTGATAAATATATAACGGTCAACATTGTTGTATCAGTTTTGCTGTTAAAGTATAATAAAACATTTCGTTTATTAAAAGGCCTTTATTCATTATACCTCAACATTCTTTAATCAAACCATTATTAATTGTATTTAATGTCTTTCTTCGGTAATTTTATAGTTTTCGTACTTACATTAATTATTTGCATACGTAATAAATTTTTATTTTAGTCACGCGCACATAAGTACACGCACCAATGATTTTTTTTTTTTCTCTCTCTGTATTTGACACTTTTAAACGACCACATTTATGTTTGGGTGACCAATTTTATAAACTGGCTAAAAAATACCGACTTTCATTTCTGTCGTGAAAAAAGATCTGCATAGTAATAATCCATTGGTTTTTTTTTATTATTTCAATAGGCACAACTGCGTACAATGAAGCCTGTATGACAATAATTAGGGAGGTTCATTAATAATACAGAATAAAAACAGATGCTTACACCGCTAATACTAACTTCACGCGCCAGTAAAATGGCGTCAAATGCCAGCAAGACGTCGGAGCGCCAACTGGCACCCCACACAGATAAAATTCTAGTGTCGTTACAGCAGTACTAATGTTGCTACTACAGTAATTTTTTGTTATATGTGAGTCATCTTTAACTAATGTTGCTGTTAACGTAATATACTGTCAAGCTATTGATGTAAATGTAATGTTAAGTAATTTTATAACAACGTTGCCTTCTTTCTGTACTGTCAACATTTAAGTGGTGTTTATGTTGCGGCAGAACATGTATTGTGTTGAATTGTTATTGATATTTGTGTTTAAACCTTTCATGTATTTCCTTTGCCTTAAAAAAAAAAAAAACATCCCGATGTGAAATGAATTAAGTACAAAAATAAATATAACCAACGAAGAAAAAAAATACAGCCGGGAAGAGAATCGAACCCGGGCGCCTTGAATGCTTGACGTTCTCCAATTTACAAAACTTAAGTCCTGCCACCTGCTCTATTTTTTAACATCTATGGAAAAGTTTCATATTGGTATCTTGCACAATATAACGACAAACTGCAGTTCTCTTTCGTTGCGTGGAAATACTTAATGCTCTAGAAATAATTTCACTATCTCATGTAATTTGGCAAGTTTTTGACAGTTGGACGAAAGTAGTGCCAATGTTTACTCTTCGTTTATGTATCCTTTCGCCAACAGCTGGTGCGTCAAGTGACGGCTGTATATTTTAATAACACGCTATCTGCTAATACACTTGTCGTTGTAATGCTAAACAAATCTTAAGGTATTTATAGACTGATATCTGTCTAAAAAATTCTTATGTTATAAAAGTAAAAACGAATACCTTGTAAAAAAGAAATATTTGTTAACTATTTTTTAGATTTATTAGACAGCGAATTTGGGTTAACATTTGCGAGAAGGTGTTTTGTAGTTCTTATCACACTTTGGACGAATTTGGGGAACTTGCTTGACAACGCACTTTCAGTTTCATTCCCCAACAAACAACTCATCAACGACTTTTGCAAAGCAGTTATTCTACTATTACTGATACCAAATAGCTCCAGTAGGAAATATGAGGCGTGGAATAACGTAAGAATCCCTTAAAAACTACCCACACGCGTACCACTTTATTGTTTTTATTAATACGATACAACAAAACATTAAAAGAAGACGAGAAATGTGTTATTTTACACAAGAAAGCTATTTTATCTGGCTAGTAGTGTCCGGGAGCTCGCTGACAGATGGCGTGGCAGGGCGTGTTGTGAGCCGAGCGTGTTCCCAGTGTTGCCAACCCTACAAATTTTTCTGTAGACCTACCGAAACCAATTTGTGTCTACCGAAATAATTTCATTTCAACAGAATTTTTTTAGTTAAATAACAATATGTCGCAAAGATTCCGTAAATAGATGGCCGGGTTACGTTACAAATCTAGATGTAGTTAGAGAATAATATTGCTAGCAATCACCTTGCGGAGTTATTTTAGCCGTGTTTTGACTAGTTTCTTTCGTATGTAGTAAACAAAATATGAAAAGTAACGGTGACAGCAGTGGCGGTAGTTATAATTACAAAATATTTTTCATCGTTCTAAAATTAAAAAAATTTAGCGTAGGAGCGAACAGCCATCGACGAACTTGCGCACGTTGTTACAAACTAGCTTTTCAGCTAATTCGTACTTGAAAGTTGCTAGGGACGTAGATCAATAATGACTCATGATTCGGTAGAGCACAACAGTTTAAGATGAGTTTTATTACATGAAGATTATACAGTTGCTATTTAAATTGACTATCGGGGGAGATTTAAATTGAATACCAAGAGGATTATTCATTACATTTAATTCACGTCATTTTATTTAAACCTAACTGGAAAGTCCTCACCTTGTTAATGTTGCCGGAGGCTGATTCTACGAGACGGTTAGCAACGGCCGGACACACCTATCTTCCTGGTCTGCTTCGCTGGTCGGGTCGACGCCCAAAAGACAAAAGACGAAAAGACGCTGTTCCGGGTGTTACGCTGGCCTATATCAAGCTCATGGTTCTGCGTCCCCGCTCAGAGACCGGTGGAGGGGATTTCTACAACAGTCTTCTTTCGCAAGGGTCGACGACCAAATGGTGGTGTTGCAATCCCGCTCGTTTCCAGGTTTAATGTTTGGAGGTGTGATCAGGCAAGCCGTTCAGCTAAGGCCTGATCANCCGCTCGTTTCCAGGTTTAATGTTTGGAGGTGTGATCAGGCAAGCCGTTCAGCTAAGGCCTGATCACACCATAACATCGTGTAATTGAAAAAAAAAAAAAAAAAAGTGCAAATGCTCTAATGTTAAGCGTAAATGAGATCGAAAAAAAAACCAAGTAAAAAAATTTCAAACGTTTACAGCAATAAGTGACTACTCATTTTGTAAGTTTGCTTAACCATTAGCATTATCAATCAAATATCCAGTCGTCGTGTGTTTGTATTTCTCTTTCTCCCCCCCTCTCTCTCTCTCTCTCTCTCTCTCTCTACACACACACACACACACACACACATATATATATATATATATATATATAGTTCGTGTGTAGATTCGCTACCGAAATCTATCGGTTTTCTTAGCAAATTCTACCGATTTATTTTCCGACAGTGTTGGGGCATCACTGCGTGTTCCTCAACAGGCAGCAGTACGTTGGCCAATTACTAGCCCAAAACGACACGAGTTTGAAATATATTTCATTAAATTATTTGAAAAATAATTCAACAATACCCTGCGATGTTTCTGTAGGCTATTAGAATGAATATCAAGTATGTATGGATGGGATGGTGACTGGGGATACGGTGTACTCCCAATGTTTTTGAACGAACTCTTGTGCCCATTATACAATGACACGGTACGTAACACACACTATGTTCAATCTACAATGAGACGCCTGCGGACACGGATCACGCACGGATACACGTAAGAAAGCTGGGCAATTCCCAACCCTTCCGTTTCCGCGAATCCGCGTAGCCAATAGGAAACGAGTAATTGGTTTGTAACTATTCGCTTTCGTGGCCATTGTAGTGTGCACGACCACAAATGTACGGACTTGCGGTGGCTATTATCATTTTTGTTTTAATAAACACGTGCACATGATATGGCAGTAGTATTTACGCAATGCTAAAAACACTGTAAAAATATACAAAAAGAGGTGTGTACATTTTAAAACCTATTGTGAGTCATTTGCAACAGCTGAGTATTTTTTTATTTCGTAAGTTGCATGACTGTATGTTTATACGTATTGTAGACTAAATGAAAATTCATCTCAAGTCGTCCGCTCGTTCCGTTTACGTATTCCGTGTCCGTTTTATTGCGCATCCGTGCATTGTAGAACGGGCCTCAATGTTTCAAGTTGCGTTTCATTTGAATGCGAACCGTTTTAATTTTCATTTCATTTTGAACACTTCTACATTATTACCTTAGCACGAAATTTAGTTTGTAACACTAACAACGGCTGTTTTGTGACCACGTAAAATAAAATGTATTAATTAATCTAGGAACGCTTTCTTATCCGTGTGTTTCCTTCTTTCTGNGTTTTGTGACCACGTAAAATAAAATGTATTAATTAATCTAGGAACGCTTTCTTATCCGTGTGTTTCCTTCTTTCTGATGTGCGTTGGCAGTGGAGTCAGAATAGACAAAGTAATATTAATTTTCATTCGTTCATACATCAGCTGATACAGGATTTGTAAATGACACGTTGTTTGTTTCGTATAGGTCAAGTTGCCACTCACTGGCTGTCATGATCTTGCCAAGTTATATGTGACAGAGAGTATGTGCATATTTGGCACACGNTCAAGTTGCCACTCACTGGCTGTCATGATCTTGCCAAGTTATATGTGACAGAGAGTATGTGCATATTTGGCACACGTAAACTGCTTTGCAAGGCTTGAGAGCTGGTTTAAGCTACATTTAGTTCTCATACTTCGCTTTAAAATTTAAACATAGTGGTTTAATTTTACGAGGTTATCGCTGTTTCCTAGTATCTGCCATTTCATAACTCCAGGTCAGTGTAAACTTTCTTTGGCTGAAAATTTCTTTAATGTCGCAGTAACACAAAATGTTTTGTTCTTGCTGAGCCTGGGTGGCTTGGGCAAGCCAGAATGTAATAACAAGACCTGATGTGCACTCTTCTATTATATCGCTCAGAAAGTTGTCTCCCGTTATACTTTATTGATCAGGCACGGGAGGAGGGGATCTGGTCACAAACCGCTGCAGATAAGCTGAAAACAGGTTACTTTTAGCGTAATACAACATTTAGTTGCGGCAACATTACATACAGATTTTCATTATAGTAATATACGACTTCGTAAATGGTTTATCCTTATTAACTCTGTCATTATTAATTTTACTAGAACACAAACAAAGATATGCCTTAATAGCAATTTTTTTGCAACAACACTATACTTTTTTTTTCTGTGTAACCAGTTCGGAATCTTCCGTATCACGCAATCGTCATTGATAAAGAATGCCCAATTCCAGAACCTCGCGCTGCCAATCAGCGATTCGGCGCGCCCACATCAAAGAAATCGCTGCATCATTTCAGTTCTGTATAGGGCAACTATTCTGCGGCGAAGCCTTTGTCCGCCGCTGCGCAGGGGAAGGAGGGAGTTCAAGGTCACCCGGTGCCTCGCCTCCCAATCACCGCTGACGTCCAGGGAGCCCGTGCCTTCACCTTGTGACTGATCACCCCGGCCGATGGGTAAACATCATAAATCAAAGTTCTCTGGTTTGGCAGAGGGAGAGGGGGGGGTGATGGTCCGTGGGGCGGAGCCCCCTCGAAAGTGATCAGCGTTATTGTTGTGGAGTTTACCCGCCACCAGGGGTGATTGAGGGGGGGGGGACCGCGGCGAGCATCGTTTGTGCGCGTGCATGCGCAGAAGAGGATCCTCGAGGGGAGCTACCACAACGTGAATAATGCGCCGTCATAAATAACTACTGAGGAACCAGTGTGTGGCACGTCGAGCCTTTCAAAAGGTTACACAAAGAATGCTAACCTCCAACCACCCTCTTTGAACACACACACAGTGGCCAATAGTGCGGCCCGATGTCATAAACTTTATATTGACATGTTCCATATATCGACGATATCGATATCATTAAATAACCACTAATACCAGTTATAGATTAAATTTACCATCGATGTCACTGATATCACAAATAAGTAAACACGAAATACTTATTTATTTTTCAATTGTTAAATAATCAACATTAATACTATACGGAATGTATCCGAAACATTGATAATTTATTCGTATTTGTCCATTATATAGATCACAAAGATAATATTATTTTTTTCCGATTGTATAGACATCACCACCGAGACACAGATAAAACGATATTTTTAAGAATTATATGTAGGTCAATATTTTTTTCTCTGTTTGTATAATTGTGAATATATCGAATTATCGAGTTGCCCTAGTGACTCCCACCTCGTCTCGTAAAATAAGCCAGCCCCTCGGCTCCGCACGTAATTCATTTTTTATACCTCTCTTTTTTATGGAGCTGTAGTGGTCCTGTGGCTAAACGCACAGAACTTTAACAAAAGCTATCCTAGTTCTATTCCCGGCGGGTTCAACCCCGATTTTTGCATGTGATGGACGTTGACGTTGACCATCGGATTTTCTCGGGGTACTCCCACTTCCTTTGACTTCGCATTCCATCGTTGCTCTATCTCCATCTTACTTCGAAACCATAGGCGCTGAACACGCTGTGTTTAAGGGCTGAGTTTCAACTGCCGTGGAAAGATAACAGCAGTGTTTTTCTGTGTTGCCATTTCTGTATTATGCGGAGTTATCTGCATATTTCTGTGTAAACTGTCCTCGATCGTTCATTTAGTCATATGCTATTCACGGTAAATTGACTACTTAAATAAAAATTTGGGAAAAATCTTTTCTCAGACCTACATAGGCCTATATACTTGCTAATTACACTCTGCCATGGGAGCCCCTAGTCAAGTTGGCAGCTAATTAATAAAAAAACAGTCCTTAGTACTGTCGTATTGCTAGTGTAACGTTTGAATTTATGGTTACTGAAGTTTGTATGTCTTGTTTCATACATATCAGAGTATTAATTTTCACATTTATAACACAACCACATTTACGCTGAAGAGCCAAAAAAACTGGTACACCTGCCTAATATCGTGTAGGGCCCCCCGAGCACGCAGAAGTTCCGCAAGACGACGTGGCATGGACTCGACTAATGTCTGAAGGTATGCATGAGGCAATTCACACCATGAACCCTGCAGGGCAGTCCACAAATCCAATCTGCGCCAATTTGAGAAAAGGTTGCACATCTGTCACGTTTAATGATTCTCGTCAGTCGTCGTTTGTCCCGTTCTTTCACGATCTTTTTCCGGCTGCAGCGATGTCGAAGATGTGATGTTTTACCGGATTCCCGATATTCGCGGTACACTCGTGAAATGGTAGTACGTGAACATCCAAATTTTATCGCTACTTCGGAGATGCTATGTCCCATCTCTCGTGCGCCGACTATAACACCACGTTCAAACTCACTTAAATCTTGATTACCTGCCATTGTAGCAGCAGTAACCGATCTAGCTGCCGACCGCATCGCGTTACTCTGATTGGTTTCACACCTTTTTTATTTGCATACGCACGCCTATACCATTTTTTTTCTCTTCGGTGTATAAGAAACATTCTATGCTTTCACTTGGATGGTGCATAAACAGGCCAGTGGCAATGTTAATCTTACATACGGCGGAGCGATACAGAACAAGAAGTAAAAGTGGAACCTGCGCAGGGTTTTCAAAGGTTTTTAATAAACACTGATCGGCCTATACCCGTTCTGTCGTGGACTTTTTGTCAGAATATTTAAAAACTAATTATCTAAAACCGTAAGTTTTTCCTTCTATCATATTGAGTGTTTTCAAAAAGGGAAAATTATGAAAGTGATAAAAAAACTTTAATTGGTAGATCGCTGTTTGTGGCACCTACCAAACCTGGATTACATTTCTGTCTTGTTAGTGTATTATATAGTAAATGAAGCACATACTTCGACATATCCTTGTGCCAGAGGCGATCACACACACCGCACACATGCCCGAAATAATTGTTTAGAAATAGCTTGGCGAACTGTTTGTCTGCGCCAGAGTAGCGCGACGACGCTGCTGGTTGCTTTAGTAACAGCAGTGAAGGGTCTTTGTTGGGGTCCATTGCGATAAAGGAGGGGGGTTCATGAGTGGTCTCGTCAGCTTCGTCTTAGTTTCGCAAATACATATCTGACATCCTCGGTAGTTTTGGTGGCACTCCCGAGGGACCCGACTGAGGAGAAGCGGCGCGCGCGCGCCGTTTTTGTTCTGCACGCTAGTATTTGGAGCCCCATAACTTCTTCCCTGGTTATCCGATTCCCTTAATTTTTTGTTCTCTCTATACCTGCCCTTCGTTCTGCCGAAGTTAATGGCAGTTGTCTGTTTTGTGGCGCATTTCGACTCGGATACTTGCCCTTATTTTGCGTCATGACGCTGTTTCACGAGTTCAAAGGGCAGCTGCTTCGAAAATTTCCAGAGCAGATCACTGGTTGTTGCGTTGAAAGGAGGGCACTTTCAAGCCCTTTCGAATGAGCTATCACTTGCGTCCGTGGCATTTGTAGTTTCGGAGAAATGGCGCGCGAAAGAATACAAGTGCTGCAAATTGCGCAGAAATTTGTCTCAAACTCGATGGCGCACCATCGGAAGCGATAAGGCGAACGTTTATAAAACTATATATTTATAATGTGCGGGCAACCTTGCACCGTCGATCGGTACATGTGCACTGTCCGGCGTGCGTACGGGGACTGAGTGGCGGGGCGAGGATGTTTTCGTGACGGCGAGTGCGTCGCGCATTACCCCCCGAGTGTGCGAGCAAGACATGTAATCCATTTAAAACAAATCGCATTTTTTACATACGTATGAGGTAGGAGAAAAGTACAACGATACGGGCATAGTTTAATCCGCGGGCTTTCATTGCGTGTAACAGATGTCCCAATGTCACAGTAGTCATTTGCATAGTACAGTGCGGCGATGCAAACACTACGTGCCTTGTGCGTACGAGCAATGAGGCGTTAGGCACGCGTGTTAGCGTCGCCCGTATCGCTCCCTTGCTTGTGTGTGCTTGGACGCACAAAAAAAAAACCTCCATGTTCACAGGAGCCTTGACGGCGATATCTTGAGGGCCAATGGTTGTGAAGAGAGGTGAGTATGGAGCAGCGCAAGAAACGGGAGATCTCCGAGAAAACCCGTCGAGTAGCGGCATCGTCTGGTATGATTGCCACGTGCGAAAATCCGGGAGCTGCCCTCTAGACCCGTCATGGTGTTCTCTTCGTGAGCACACTTTTCTTTCTTTCTGCAGAAATATTTGTGTTTTATTCGAGCACTTCTGTTAGTTGGAATTCCCACTGTTGACAGGTTATCGGCTGAAGTCTGGGTATGCAGGGTGTCATGGTCCGAGGTAACATGTAACTGATCTTCTATGTGGCCTAGTTGGACGACTTACCTATGGTGACGAAATAATACCCAACTAAGACTAATCACTACCCTGAACACAATAATCAATACACTATTGTAAAAACCATCGAAACTGAAGTGTGATTTGGATGAAGGAGATGGCAGTTGCCATGGTATAACAGTGTTATAGGGTTTATATGAAGACCCCATATTTTATATAAACTTTCCGGCCTTGACTGGAATGATTAGAAAACGGACTTCCATTGAGGAAGGATGAAGTCGAGTTCACAGAATAGGGAAGGCTCGACTTTAAAAAATGTTTTCCCGGGGAACTTTATTAGCCTCATAAAATCTGCAGGGTCCGAAATTAATGGCTAAAGAATTGAAGAGGTGCTCCTAGTAGCCTGTGTCACATTGGACGTTGTTTCTAGGAGGGTGTGGTGGTAAGGCCAGACCTTTCCTCTGCCGAGAAACACTGTAACTTCATTACAACACTTGACCTCGGGAATTTTATTCAATTAACTTTTGTATTCATGATTTTCATGACATATTTACTATGGGTTTCCAGAGTCTTACAACAAATTTCTACAATGGCTTATGTCTGAAGTAACTGATTATTATGATACTCGCGCTCACTGGCATTTCATGAGCGTATTGACGTCGAACGGGTCATAGCTGTTGGTGCCTACATGTCTGGTCATTCTACCAATTTAAAAAAATTCCGAGCAAGATTCTGAAAACCTAGGTCTGCAGTGTGTCGACGCGTTGGTGAAATGGAGACGTGACAGTGTTATATTACGATACTATCGAAGAGACATATGTGGAGAAGACGAATCATAAGGGTTAGTTAAAAACGACGAACAAAGACCTTCGATTAGAATAGGAAAGTTTTATATCCACAGATTACTTTTATTAGGTTCCGTTACCAGACGTGTGTGGTGTTTAAGCCTGAGATCGCTACTTGGAGTGCCGACTGCCAACAGGACGTTATAGTCAGGCTCTGTAACGCTGGAAGAGCATCCTGCGATCCGACGTACGTTGGTTGCCGTTGCGAATGACTCGCGACTGTTATACGACTGTGCTGTTCTTACNGTGGACTGAATAATAACGGTACATGTTGGGGCGATCCGACGTACGTTGGTTGCCGTTGCGAATGACTCGCGACTGTTATACGACTGTGCTGTTCTTACTGTACTGTCCTTGCTTTGTTTATATGAGTTGGGAACTTGGTATTGTCGTGTTTTTCGCGGCATGGTCTTGGTGCCCGGGTTTTAGCGAATGGATCCGACGAAGTCAAGACCATGAAAAATATATTGGAAAATTTAGAGCTACCCACACTGTGGGGAGAAACTGGAACTGTGCTGAAAAAATATATATATATTCGCAGTGGCTACAAAAAATTTTTAGTCAATGCTTCCCAAGGCAAAATTTTGTTGTTGGTATAAAACAAATTGTGATTCCCAATAACACGTAGATAGACTAGTACTGAAACTATTTCGTGCTCACTAACATATTTGTTTATTTAAAAAAATGTTTTATGGCTGCCACGAAATATTTAGTTGGCAGCAACAGCATTCATGTTATCCACAGGAAAATATTTTACTGCGATTACAAAACTAGATCCATTGTATTCTGCGCATGCGCTCTGAGATATTCGAAGTGGCCAGTTTTTGTCTGGTCACGACGCCATATATGTCTGTGTTCGGTTCTGAGCCTCAGGTAACGAACTAATTTACGAGGGATATTCTTAGCTACTTATGAACTGATTATATAATTCCTTTATTCCAAGTAAGTAAATGGTACCCGTAAATGATTCCAGAAAACTAACTTTCCATGAGGTGAAGTGTGTAAGTCTTGTCATGCGTGACACTTATGAAATTTATCTTTTATACAGTACACGCGGAAGACAACGCTTTAATGTCGACCAGCATAGCGTAATGGTATCACTCTGAGCTCGCAGTTGAGAAGTCCAAGACTCGAATCCCTCCCATGACGACTTGGAATTTGGTGTTTAATTGCTGTATACCATACCAACCTACAACTCGCAAAAACCTATGTGAACCTCACTACCCAGGATGGCTGCTATCATCGTAACATTTTCGCTGCGACTGACGGATACGTTATTGGCTACAAACATACTGAATGTATTGATGTTCACTGAAGTCAATATGTAGTTTTCCACTAAATACTGGAATGACAAAAAAAAAAATTTAGTTTGGCTCCAAAAAATCTTTTGTCATGTCTATATTAACAAAAAAAAATTTGTGGTCGACAACCAAATTTTTTTGGTCACCACGGATGCCGGGGGAAACGGGAGTTACCCGAGAAAATCGTCCGGCACGAATCTCACTTGCGAAAATACGGAGTGAACCGGTCGGGGATTGAACCCGGTTCACCTTGGTGGGAGGCGAGAAGTCAACCGCCGTGGCCCCGAAGATTTAATGGATACTATCACTTAAATACACATATATCTGGACGNTCTATATTAACAAAAAAAAATTTGTGGTCGACAACCAAATTTTTTTGGTCACCACGGATGCCGGGGGAAACGGGAGATACCCGAGAAAATCGTCCGGCACGAATCTCACTTGCGAAAATACGGAGTGAACCGGTCGGGGATTGAGCCCGGTTCACCTTGGTGGGAGGCGAGAAGTCAACCGCCGTGGCCCCGAAGATTTAATGGATGCTATCACTTAAATACACATATATCTGGACGAGACATTTCGTTTGACACCAAAATCAGCGTGCTAGCAGATCGGATTCGCGAAATATACTGCCCGTAAATTTTCAGCCACGCCCAAAATACGCA
>NQII01000889.1:70082-91730 GCA_002778355.1 Clitarchus hookeri | reverse complement strand
AATGCCTCGCGCACGCATGGCGGCAACTCAAAGTCATGCTCGCATCACACTCGTATACCCGACCGAACGAGACCATGTTGATTATTCCAATCGTTTTAATAGTCACGAAGTTATGGTGTCTGAATGTATCACCCTGCAAACGTAGCATCGCCGTTACCATTCTGGTACCAAATTTGTCAGTCTGATTAAAAAAAAAAAAACGTACGTCAAAAAATATTACTTTTATAACATAACAGAGAAGAAGGCGTGTTCGCGACAGCTAGCAACACAGCCAATACATTTCATGTGCGTGGAAAGGTGAAGCAATTAATACAAGCTACCACCTGGAAGTAGACAGATTATATGTATAAATCACAGCGACTTCATATAAGATCCTGTTTATATGTTATTGGTAGAATCTAGTGATTAATTGCATTGTAGTGCACGTGGCTCAGCTACTAACTGTGACAGGTGTATTCCGTGCGAAACGTATTGGAAATATATGCACGGAAGATAATGGAACGCTACTTCATTTCATGCGAAATGTTCTCTTTTGCCGCTTGAGGCGAAGATTCGACGATATGTTAACTAGATCCACCGTAACACGCTCCTACATCCACACAACAGCGCCGAAAACGTTGTGCGGCCAAGAGCGAAAAAGAGTTTAGTTTTTTTTTTTTTTAAGATATACCAATCTTTTTCACTTTCTTCTCTCCCTCCGCACTAACTTAACCTGTTCCCAAAGATACGCGGAAAGCTTTGGTTTCCTTTCGGAGAAGATGACAAAATAATTGTCTTTCAATCGTGATAACAGTTGAGTAACATTTCCAGTTATCAGTTCTATAACATCCACTAAACTCGTAATTCTTAATTTGGTTCCTTTCCTACCCCATTCCATAATAAATTTTCTTGTGGCACCACACGCTCATTAATTTGGGGACTCTAAAAACCGACTATATAAAAAACTGTGTTCAATTGCCGATTTTATTGAACTTACACGCATTATCTTTCTCGTAACAACACATAGGACTCGGAATGAAATTCTTAGGCCCTCGTACGTGTTATAAACGTTATTTAAAGCTCTTTCTATTTCGGATCGTCGGAAAACACGCTCAAAGGCAAATACGAAACTGCAATCGCTCGCTACATTTACCTTTGCTTCTTGCTGCAAGTACAAAACATTGCGCGCCAGTTCGCTTCCTTGCGAGTAGAGGCGATGTGGCCTTTTATATGCGCTATTATTTCTGCCCTAGACGCTCCATCGCTTCTTTAAATTTTGAGCCTTTAAACAAGACAGTTTTTCCGAGCATTGAATCACGCGTCCAGCCCCAAATATATTAGTCCTATAGCAGTAATTTAAAATATTCACGCCAGTATCAGAAGCAGGTATATATACTCTATGTGTCTTATTCAATAGCATGTAAGAAATTATCGTTAAAAATGATATTGGATCACCTACGAAAACATTAAAGGATAGAGCTTAATTCTGTTTCTTTGTACTGCACNTATCGTTAAAAATGATATTGGATCACCTACGAAAACATTAAAGGATAGAGCTTAATTCTGTTTCTTTGTACTGCACCAAAGTTGAAACGATCTTATTAGAAGTTTTGACTGATTTCCTGGGATTTAAAATATTTGGGGTCATGAAAAATACTNTATCGTTAAAAATGATATTGGATCACCTACGAAAACATTAAAGGATAGAGCTTAATTCTGTTTCTTTGTACTGCACTAAAGTTGAAACGATCTTATTAGAAGTTTTGACTGATTTCCTGGGATTTAAAATATTTGGGGTCATGAAAAAGACTNTAAAGTTGAAACGATCTTATTAGAAGTTTTGACTGATTTCCTGGGATTTAAAATATTTGGGGTCATGAAAAAGACTTTCTTTTGTTTTCATTTGAATGGGAATTTCGAATTTACAATTTAGCACTCAACCCGTTCGTCAAAATTGGTTCTGTGTATTAGGAGGTTAATCCACAAAACTTTTCTGTATCCGGTTCAATGTTATTGTTTATGTGTAATGCGCATGTATATAACGTAAATACCAACCAGCCTTTATATGTACAGTACATTAAACTGAACAATGAAATGTGTATTAAAAATTTATTTAAAAATCTAACTGTAATGTTGTAAGTTATGACCAATGCATTTGTTTATGACCTTCATTTATTTGTTTATTCAACAAAATTAAAAACTACTTAACCGATTCATAGCTACTAAGAAACTACGTTCATGGCAATGTTAATTCATCACATAAAATAATGATTATGCAGAAAGAGAAAAGAAAATAATCATAACTTTCAAAACTTTTTTAGCTAACTAGAAATTGGTAAATATTCACTTTTCTGAACTTCAAAGAACGCTATGACAGGTGTTAGAGAAGCTAAATTAGTTTCCAGTGTATATAATTTGAAGATGAGCCCTTAGGATGGACCATCATCAACCCTTGCATACTTGCGCGGCCCGTTGAGGAATCGAGAAGAAAAGTTTGGTGGGTCCATGAGTTGGTGAATTATGATGCGTTGTAAAATTGATGGTCTGTAAAAGGGGATTTGGAGGCAGTAAAGAAATCTCCGTGCCGGAGGCGGTCTTCCATCATAAACAAAACAGCGTGAGAGAAATGAAAAAAAGAAAAAAAATCGCCTGGTGTTGCTTGAAGCGGCTGTCTCTAAATCGCCAAGGAAGCATCTAAGCACCGTAATCTTAGTTCAAGACTAAAATATATGTAGTTGAGTAAGCCAAAGACCTAACCCTAGAGACAGGAAAAATTCGGGAATCTTAAAAAACAACGTAAATCGCAGAAGCGTGAACTNAGCCAAAGACCTAACCCTAGAGACAGGAAAAATTCGGGAATCTTAAAAAACAACGTAAATCGCAGAAGCGTGAACTTCTGTTTCTTTTGCTATATGTATAGCAGTTTAAAACTTTAATACCTACTTTAAATCACGGTTTCAGTTGTTGCTAATATGCACTTTAGCGAGGATAAGTTAAAAAAAGAAGTTTCTCCATTTTATTACTCAGAAACAAACAATCGCAACTCGCGCAACTTGCGTATCCGCTAGTTCGTAGTTACACCGATAGATGGCACATAGGTGCACAAGTCGGCAAAACATAATCCGGGCGGAGTGTAGCGGTTAAAGGCCTTGCCACAATCGTGCAGATGCGTCTATACGAAACGATCGACCGTGCTGTCAGTCCATGCAGATTACCGATCACGACGNTGCCACAATCGTGCAGATGCGTCTATACGAAACGATCGACCGTGCTGTCAGTCCATGCAGATTACCGATCACGACGAGCCTTGCGTGCTACAATTGTGGTTGTCCGATGGATGCAGTTGGAAAAAAACCTGTCGCCATTTTTGTTTACATTTATATGTTACTTTTTGCTGTCTTTTTTGACATTTATTCGCCGTGTATTATATTGCTTGTCATTTATATTACGTAAAAGTTACCATAGCCTCACTGCATTACTTAGTAAACAGCCTTGCTCTTCATATCGAAACCACTAAACGAATCTATTGGCTACTTAATAGGTTACGTACGAACCGTAAGTTTTCGCGCGCTTTTTCTCTTCTGTGCATAAACAAAGCATCTCATTGTTCTCTTCTCTGATGGCGTCAGATGCTGATGGTGCAGTCTGTCCTGCCTGACTCTCGAAAGATTAAGTTTAGCCATCTGCAGTCGGTCAGCACCTCGTCTCACCATCAGCATCTGACGTCACAGGTCACGTGAACCAGTGAAATGCTGTATCAGCGACAGCACGGTCAGCTCGGACGGATCAGACAGACGCATCTGCATCAATTGCGGCAGGCCCTGTATCCGTTTCCTGTGGGCAGAAAAACTCGGAACCTGTCAGCATTCACAGGAGGATTGTGTGTGTTTACGGAGAGAAAGTGATGNTTCCTGTGGGCAGAAAAACTCGGAACCTGTCAGCATTCACAGGAGGATTGTGTGTGTTTACGGAGAGAAAGTGATGTCTGTTCAACAAGTATGGAAATGGGGCTGTGAATTTGCACAACCTGGCGTTGGCAATTTGTTCCTCATCCACAGTACAGCCCTGACGTGGCACCTTCGCAATTTCTTCTGTTTGGCAAGATAAAGAAACATCCACAGCGCATACGATTTCCCAGCGACGACACAGTGAAAGACGAAGTGCTGAAAGGGTTTACTGGGCAGGACGCTATTTTCTGTTGTCGGGAAATGGAAAACCTCATTTTACGCTATGACAGATGCTTAAATAAATTTGGTGATTANTTCCTGTGGGCAGAAAAACTCGGAACCTGTCAGCATTCACAGGAGGATTGTGTGTGTTTACGGAGAGAAAGTGATGCCTGTTCAACAAGCATGGAAATGGGGCTGTGAATTTGCACAACCTGGCGATGGCAATTTGTTCCTCATCCACAGTACAGCCCTGACGGGGCACCTTCGCAATTTCTTCTGTTTGGCAAGATGAAGAAACATCCACAGCGCATACGATTTTCCAGCGACGACACAGTGAAAGACGAAGTGCTGAAAGGGTTTAATGGGCAGGGCGCTATTTTCTGTTGTCGGGAAATGGAAAACCTCATTTTACGCTATGACAGATGCTTAAATAAATTTGGTGATTATGTTTAAAAATAAAGGAATGATGCCGAAACAAAAAGGTGTTTTGTACTTTGACTTATAATACCTTATCACCAATAAAAAATAGGGAAACCTAATTTTTGACTTACGCAAGTATTATACATGTTGTACTTAGTCAACAAAATACTCTTTCCGCTGCAGTAAAATTAACCAGTCATAATCGAGAGTAATAAAGGCTGTTCACAGTAAACTGAGCACTTTTGAAAACCCAGCTTAAGACCTACTTGTATGCGCATTTTGTATTCTTACGCCATATTATAATTAACATTTCCATAGTCCTGATCACTTTATTCATGCGTCGGTCAAGTGAAACTATAAAAAATATTAAAAATAAATATTTTACAAATTTGCAATTTCTTACACTTAGATGCATTAAAAAACAGAGAGAAAAATAAATAATTTTAGTATTCACGGATGTTTACGAACCACTTTTAATTCAACGTCAATGCATGGAACTACTTTCATACCGTCGTTACTATCTTTACTGGAAGCCCGTTAAAATAAATTCAGGTGGGGGTAGTGACATTTTTAAAAGGTTGATTTCAAAAGGGCTCAAATAACAGTGAACAGGCTTTAACACGGTTTACAAATGATTTCCCCAAAGGAATATCAATGGCCACTGGGTCTCGCAATGTACAGTCCCGGTCAAAAACAACCAGTATGCGCGTTATTCGCACGATTGTGTACGCTAGATGTGAGTGGGTTATTTTGTTACTCCCGGGAAGTCTCCGAAGTCAACAACAAAGAAACGAGTAAACAAGGACTTCTCTCCGTGCTACTTGATCTGGGGTAAAACTATATTTACCTTGGCAATAGCCAATGAACAAACAGCTAACGCGCGAGTAAGTTCCACGACTGTGCCAAGGAATAAATACGCGTACAGAAACGAAATGGCATGTCTATTCCTTTGGCGTAGGTGCGCCCATTCGCTGCGCGAGGCTCCGGGAACAGGCCTTGTGGCCTGATTGGCTGCCGTGTGGTGCGAAAGATCCCCTACTGTATGGGCTTCTTCCTGACGAGTAGGATACCAGGCGCTAATTGGCGAATGGCGTTTCGATATGTTCCTGGCTAGTGACGCCATTTTGGTGGCACGTGCGGTTGGATTTCGGGGTATAAGCAGTTGTTTCACCTCTGTATTGTTAAGTACTCTGTGATTGTGCTTGAAGTTGATCTTCCGACATGAGAATCGTTTAAAAACCATGATCGTTTGTACTTGCAGNTTATAATACCTTATCACCAATAAAAAATAGGGAAACCTAATTTTTGACTTACGCAAGTATTATACATGTTGTACTTGAGTTAACAAAATACTCTTTCCGCTGCAGTAAAATTAACCAGTCATAATCGAGAGTAGTAAAGGCTGTTCACAGTAAACTGAGCACTTTTGAAAACCCAGCTTAAGACCTACTTGTATGCGCATTTTGTATTCTTACGCCATATTATAATTAACATTGCCATAGTCCTGATCACTTTATTCATGCGTCGGTCAAGTGAAACTATAAAAAATATTAAAAAATAAATATTTTACAAATTTGCAATTTCTTACACTTAGATGCATTAAAAAACAGAGAGAAAAATAAATAATTTTAGTATTCACGGATGTTTACGAACCACTTTTAATTCAACGTCAATGCATGGAACTACTTTCATACCGTCGTTACTATCTTTACTGGAAGCCCGTTAAAATAAATTCAGGTGGGGGTAGTGACATTTTTAAAAGGTTGATTTCAAAAGGGCTCAAATAACAGTGAACAGACTTTAACACGGTTTACAAATGATTTCCCCAAAGGAATATCAATGGCCACTGGGTCTCGCAATGTACAGTCCCGGTCAAAAACAACCAGTATGCGCGTTATTCGCACGATTGTGTACACTAGATGTGAGTGGGTTATTTTGTTACTCCCGGGAAGTCTCCGAAGTCAACAACAAAGAAACGAGTAAACAAGGACTTCTCTCCGTGCTACTTGATCTGGGGTAAAACTATATTTACCTTGGCAATAGCCAATGAACAAACAGCTAACGCGCGAGTAAGTTCCACGACTGTGCCAAGGAATAAATACGCGTACAGAAACGAAATGGCGTGTCTATTCCTTTGGCGTGGGTGTGCCCATTCGCTGCGCGAGGCTCCGGGAACAGGCCTTGTGGCCTGATTGGCTGCTGTGTGGTGCGAAAGATCCCCTACTGTATGGGCTTCTTCCTGACGAGTAGGATACCAGGCGCTAATTGGCGAATGGCGTTTCGATATGTTCCTGGCTAGTGACGCCATTTTGGTGTCATGTGCGGTTGGATTTCGGGGTATAAGCAGTTGTTTCACCTCTGTATTGTTAATTACTCTGTGATTGTGCTTGAAGTTGATCTTCCGACATGAGAATCGTTTAAAAACCATGATCGTTTGTACTTGCAGNGTACTCTGTGATTGTGCTTGAAGTTGATCTTCCGACATGAGAATCGTTTAAAAACCATGATCGTTTGTACTTGCAGGTTAATTTTTTACGAGGTAACCGCAGTCCGAATGTATGAGTATTTGCTAAGTAACTAAAGACCAAACATCGAAGCAGAGAAGAGTAGATGCATTACAGCGAGGGGAAAAAGGAAAAACAATACATGCTATATAAAACATTTTATGGTTATGAAACAGAGATCTGATAAAAATGTTAACTAGCATATAGTTTATTTTTTTTTCGCTAGTGTTGCGGACAAAGTGAACGAGTTGCAACAGAACTGAACTTAGCTGATATTATTTTACGATTAAGTGTTAAATTTGTGGTTATCGCGCTACAGTACATCAGCTACGGACAACATTCAAATAGTCTGGACAGGTTTTTTTTTTTGTTGTTTTGTTTTTCTGGCTACTTAGCATTCAACTCTCGTCGAGGCGCAGCCACTTAAATTAATATATGCTTACGAGACTTTGATGAAAGAGAATTCGTAAACACGCATTTTATATCATCTGTAATTTAGATGCCAGATTTTTTGATAAATTATTATATACGTCCTTATAATTTATAGCGTGTAATACCACAGACCAAATTCAGCTGCTTTCTCCCTAAACGGTAGAAAGTTTCTATAGCCCAGGGGATATACATATATAGACACAATGTTCTAACAAAGACACGTTTCAATTAATATTTACGCTCGCTCAAGAAATCTTCGGGATAATAATATATTATAATACAGTTTTTTTCCTTCGTTATTTAAGGACATTCTTTCATATTTACTTTTTACAGAAATCCGCTTGCAGGTAAATACTACACTGCCATCTTTAATGAATTTTCTTGATTATAATTAACCTTTTTTTTATATTTATCTGTCTTGACTATTCCATTACGCTAAATGATAAATTGTAAGAAATTCCTAATTATAATTCCTTCACCACAAAAATAAAAGGTCAATAATTACACAATAATGCCGTTTTGCCAACACAATAATAATTTATATTTCCTTATACATTGTGACGGTTTCAGCCGGCACATGCAAATAGGACTCGGTCTCCGTTTACGTAGGAAGACGTTCATTTTTCAAGGAATAGAGACCCCACCGTTAGTGACTCATCAAAGGGTATCATAAAGCCTACTTCGAGTTTGCACAGCAAAAAATAGTAGTTACAAAATTATAATATATTTTCCCTTTCTTGAAATACAAAAAAAAATATCAATTAATATGGGATTATAAAATCGATAAAAAATATTTAAAATCCTCTGGCCTTAAATCACCCACAAAGACATAATATTAAACATATATGGTTTTCCTTTTTATACAAAATAATTAAAAATAGAGCTTACATATATTTTATAGTTAAGCAAATCCCCCCCACCGGGCTTCATCCCCCCCTCCCCAATTAATTAAAACAGAGGAACAGCGGTCCCTTCCCTAATAAAGTCCTTGGCCTGTCTCCCCGAGCAGGAAATAACACAAGCCTTTTATACAATTTTCTCGTCGACTTCTAGAATAATTTCCGACGACAACAATCCAAGGCGAGGTGAAAACATGGGCGAATTTTTGATGTGCGTAGGCCGTCGCAGCATATTTTCTCTCTTTAGCTTTTCGCCGCCTCATCCTTAAACAATATTTTCAAAACAAAATTCTCAATAACAGACAGTTTTTTTTTNCTCTTTAGCTTTTCGCCGCCTCATCCTTAAACAATATTTTCAAAACAAAATTCTCAATAACAGACAGTTTTTTTTTGTGTTTATCGCCAGTTGTAAAGTGGCAAAGTGGTAACCCCTACACCAGGGTCAAAAAACACGAGAGGCTTTCGTATTTCACTCTGTACACACATAATTCATGCTCTTGAAAAGACATTTCATGTATGTAATAATTTAGTGTCCCGCACCTACGATCTATGCNCACACACATAATTCATGCTCTTGAAAAGACATTTCATGTATGTAATAATTTAGTGTCCCGCACCTACGATCTATGCAACCTATCCTACATGCTTTGTTCTGCGGGTGTTGCACGCCGCAACTTTGAATACAATTATTTGATATAAATATATGTTTCCGCATGTGAGTGTATAATGATTTTCTGCTACTATTCGTCCAAAGAAACTATGTCTGGAGTTTTGGGCACCGAGTTCCCGAACATTCTGTCTATGTCATGAAACTGTTTCCTTCTATTAAGTATATCTAGCGTATGGTCACCATTCGTGACCCTGTCAATCATAATCGGTATAACTACCACGTCCGAAATACGTGTTAAACTTACTCTGAAAATCATGATCTGTTTCTTCCACTTTTCCGCGTTTATTTCACACCTTTTACTACACCTCCTCGAAGTGGCGTAGAAGGTGTATGATCCGAGTGCTAATGGTATAGTTGCACCCTGTAGTAGAAATATCTTGTTGTAACAACCAAAATACTACTTCCGACCGGTAACAAGAACGCAAAGTTGCTGGTTGGGAATATAAGTTGTATAAGGTACGCTCTTAATTCGAATCAAGTAAAGTCACTGATTACCAGCCAATTCCAACTACTTTAATAGGTGAAAATGGCCCCACTTATAATAAGTGAAAAATAAGTGATTTCTTAAGAGGAAAAAAATACTGAATAAATCAGTGAATATTTCATCCAATCAGTTGCTAAAAGCAGTTGTTTTTACTTTTATTTTGTTACTACAAACGTGTAAGAAGTGGTTGGTTCAAATAAATATTTGTATGGCTGGCCGGCCGTACAATACAACTTCGATTATTAAAAACACCTCAACTTTCCCGAGTTTCAAATCCACGACCTCTAGCTCAGGAGCTCTGCGTCTGTGTTTCATCGGCTTCTGTAACTGACTGCGTAGAAATATAATTTTTATATTTATCTAGAATGTAAAGTATGGCCTGTGCGTAGATAAATATTTTCACGTCTTACAACTTTGTTTTTGTTTGCTGTGGAAATTATTCCGTCTGGATTATTTTTTCCACTGTTAGGCATCAAATAAACGCACTGGCAAATACTGCTGCTATCACAATTGTCAGAAAAAATACAAACAACTTTAGAACTGATACCTACACGTGGTTAACTCATCCATCAGACAGAAAGAAAACCACTGATAAACAGAGAATGAAATGGTTGAAAAATCTGTGGAAAATGCAACTGAATAAATAAGTGATGGAAAACGGGCGTTTTTTCTCACTTATTCGTCAGTTAAAATTAACTGACGTGACTGTATAATAAGTGAGGTGTTGTTAACTGATTCAAAAAAAGAAATTCCCACTGAACAAAGCTAAGGTAGCTTGCATAAACCCATCCCGCACTTCCCTTTAAACGCACATAGACCTAGTGTTCCACTTTTGCAGCGCCTTAACCGCTGGTTATAACACGGTTGGTGACTTTTTAAATTACCTTCGTATATTGTCTCAATTTAATTTGAAATATACTTAGATTACAAGCTAGTTATTTTCTGGTGATTTTTGTTTCTCTCAAAAGTAAAGGTGGTAACACTGCATGCGAAGCTCCCCCTCTCGAACACTCGGTGCAGCCGTCAGAACAGAGAAGGAGTCTGTGCGTGTGCACTGGTTTGTTTCTCTTGATGTTGGAAAAAGGGGGGGGGGGGTGTTACCCCTCCGCCGCCCAGCATCCCGCTGACACGGACCAAGTGGCGCGTCGTGCCTTTGATCTTCGCCGACAAACTTCTCTTCCTGTCGCGGATGGCGTCTGCCACCATCCCCCTTCCCCAGGTCACTTCCCCGTTCCCACAGACGCAACTGCTGATCCTCAGCCGCGCGGCCTGGCTTTGTGGCTGCTGGCGGCTTCCTTCCCCGTCTTGGGCGGGAGTTTGTGCCGCCATCCGGCGCTGGCGAATTGCACGTCCCGAGTTAGTGATTTTATCCACTTGGCTGAGCACTTCCGAAATTAAACTTAATATGGGGGAAAATTTGACGTACGGAGAAAAAAAAACACCAAAAGAAAAATGTCAGAAAAAGACATAGTATGGTCTATGGTCACTTTTTGAATCAAACCTTTGAAAAATCACCACATGTAAGACCTGCTTGTTTATTTCCTAAATATGCCATATATCACAAGCGTATTATACTTGTGTTAACATAAAAGCACTTTATTTTTGGTTAAATTGAACTTTAACCTATATTTTATCAACAGATTTGAATATTCCATTACGTATTAAAACCTGGTGAAAATACGCGTGTTGATAATGCCTAGTAAGAAATAGTTCTTATGCAAAATATTATTAAACTGAGCGCACACGAATACGGTGCGTTGTCCTTTGGTGCAATTTTCTAAACTAATTATGCTTTTTTTGTTTGAACGAGGTGGATGGATGTCCTGGAAGTAGGCAGGGGCCTTAACAGAAAATAATGGAATCCTTTTTTGCGCCTGTAATAAAATAGCTGTTAATGAGTGAGTACAGGTCTTGAAGTCTTAACGTTGCTAAAGAAAAAAAAAAAACATTCTTCTTCGACTGTAAAGGTAAAAAATAATATAACGAATAAAAATATGCCGTCTATTTTAGACAGAAGGTATACATTTCTATAGCATGACAAGGCTACGTTGGCAATGATGATATTAAAACTCACGCACGTCATGGCTTGGAATTGCAGCACAGTAAAGCAGTTATGCGCGGACTCTGCTGAAGTATTTTTTTTCATGCCATAAAACATTTTTTTTTATTGCTGCTACCAAAACGTGAATAGCTTTTTTTCTCAACCAAATAATGTTTTTAATTCGTACTCTTTTCTCGTGGTTAAAATTAATTATTAACTTCTGCCGTGTGTTGATTGGTTGTAAACACAGAATTTTCTTGTCGGTCACGTTTTCTACATTAGACGATATTTGTGTCAAAAATGATATACTTTTGTTGTAACTAACAGAAGAAATGTCCTGTTGGTTAAAAAAAAAACCATCGTGTATTTCAGTGTGGGCAAAACTGTGTTGTATGGCCAGTACGATCGCATACTTCGCCAGAGTTGGCCAGTGCCACAGAAATGTGTGGTCCCACCAGGAACCAACTTAATCTAACGTGCAGTAAGTCCAAGGCTAGAATTGACGAACCTGATATGTTTCCTTCAACGGCACTGAAGCCTATCTTTCTGTAGAGCACTGAAAACCAATAAATAAAACCAAAAATATCGTGAGCTCCCTCTATTTGCCACTTGTCTGGTGTTATTTTTTTATACGTGTACGAAACTCCGTTCAACTTGTAGACTTACAAGTACTCTTTCCGCCCATAAAAAATATTTCATGTCACACAGTTATTTTCATTACGTCATGTCAAAATCATATCTCTATTGTATTAGGACATGCAAATAAGATAAAAGAAATCATTTACAGAAAATGTAATAAGGGCTACTGAAAATTCATGTCTTTGTTCATTTTAAGGAATGCTTAGCGAAACTCATTTTACGAGAGAAAAAATCATAGCCTGCTACAAATAGAATATACNTCTTTCCGCCCATAAAAAATATTTCATGTCACACAGTTATTTTCATTACGTCATGTCAAAATCATATCTCTATTGTTTTAGGACATGGAAATAAGATAAAAGAAATCATTTACAGAAAATGTAATAAGGGCTACTGAAAATTCATGTCTTAGTTCATTTTAAGGAATGCTTAGCGAAACTCATTTTACGAGAGAAAAAATCATAGCCTGCTACAAATAGAATATACAAAAAATGTCCTTGTTTTAAGCAATTTTTAAAAATCTTAAAAATATTTCACACCGTTATTATAAAAATTCCTTGAAGTAACTTGCGGCATCTTATTTCAATGTGAGTTAGTTTTTATTATCTGAACTTCTCAAAAATACTAAAATTACGATTCTAACATGTCACTGTTCAAAAATATGTGGTCTGATTTTTTTTGTGATGAAACGGTACTCCTAAATAATGTCTACAAGTTTAAAATCAAATATAAATATTATTAATTTTTCAAAAGCAGCAACCTTAGCCAGAGGGCAGGAAACCAGTGGCGTGTGGTGAAATGTTGCCAGGTAAGCTGATAAGCTGATGCTTGCTCAGTTCAGGAACCTGTAACCAGACCCGGGCTAAGGAGAAACGGAATACATTGCGGCCACTCACGAGAGAGCGGCGAGGCGCCTATTACACACGTGCTGTGACGTCAACTGCACTACTTCGTTTAAGTGGCCGATGTGTAAACTAGCAAACGACTAGGCATAGCACAGAGAAAAACACAGCTTACTTAGCAACGGTTCACCACACGCCGCTGCAGAAAACTAGTGTGTTNAAATATGTGGTCTGATTTTTTTTGTGATGAAACGGTACTCCTAAATAATGTCTACAAGTTTAAAATCAAATATAAAAATTATTAATTTTTCAAAAGCAGCAACCTTAGCCAGAGGGCAGGAAACCAGTGGCGTGTGGTGAAATGTTGCCAGGTAAGCTGATAAGCTGATGCTTGCTCAGTTCAGGAACCTGTAACCAGACTCGGGCTAAGGAGAAACGGAATACATTGCGGTCACTCACGAGAGAGCGGCGAGGCGCCTATTACACACGTGCTGTGACGTCAACTGCACTACTTCGTTTAAGTGGCCGATGTGTAAACTAGCAAACGACTAGGCATAGCACAGAGAAAAACACAGCTTACTTAGCAACGGTTCACCACACGCCGCTGCAGAAAACTAGTGTGTTATAAAAATGTTTCTGTAGTATCGTGTCTTTCACATGTCCGGACAACCCCGCGATAACGCTCATGCGCACGGAATCTTGATCAGCTTTGGAAATACATAGTAGCGAAATTCAGTTCGTGGGATGAACAATAAAGAAAATAAAGTGAAATTGGTGCGTCGACAATGCGGAACAGGGGGAGAGAGCTTTCTTTTAAGATCGTCTTCACGTTGGCTATAGTAAAATTATTTCCTTGTGATACGCATGCAAAATAACGTAGCACTAAATAACAATATTTGCTTGCAGTGTGACAGATGTAACGTGAAGTTCACCTACATATTACCTTAGTGTTTTAATTTTCCGTGTTTGCTCAGATTTCAAGTTTGTAGTACTCCTCTAAAGAAGTTCCGTTTTTCAGAGTGAAGTAAACTTTTAAGATGTGAGTCTTTCTCGCTCACAGACAAACAGCAACTTTTCCACGGGTTTTATAAGCGGTGTATTGCTGCCGTGGAAGTTAAAAACATAGTACACATCACGCCAAAGATGATAAAATATCTAAACCCGANAAGCGGTGTATTGCTGCCGTGGAAGTTAAAAACATAGTACACATCACGCCAAAGATGATAAAATATCTAAACCCGAATACGTGGCATCAGCAAAACTAGTCGCTGAAAATCAAGTACGAGACTTCTGCCGATTGTAGAATCAGTCTAATGAACTGAGAACCACTGCCATCAGATAGGGATGCTCAACCGAATGAACTGAGCCAGGCTTTTCCCACGTCGTTTTTGGCGGAGGCCCGATTTCTCTGCTGGGGAAAAAAAGGGGGGAGGGGGAGGGGTCCAGTGTCGGACGTGCTCGGGAAGCAAAATGACCTCGACGACACACCGGCGTCGATTACCCCGCGCCTCCACCTACCAAAAACAAGCCCGCGTCCAGGCTTCACAGTCCAGGGCGGCGCGCTCGCTCTTATTCTAATTTGCAGGGGCCTCGGTGGCTGAGCGGTTAGAATGCTCGCCTCCAACAAAGCCGAACCGGGTTCAGTCCCCGGCCGGTTCACTTCGGATTTTCGCAAGTGGGAATCGTGCCGGACGATGCCGCTGGCCGACGGGTTTTCTACGGGATCTCCCGTTTCCCTCAGCCCCTTCATTCCGGCGCTGCTCCATGCTCACCTCGCTTCACCCTCATCAGCTCTTAAGACCTCGCTGTTAAGAGCCGCCCAAATCTCTTACTCACTCACTCACGCCAATTTCNGATTTACGATATTGCAAATGATTTGTGATAAATTTCCAAGATTAAATATGCAGATAATTTTCCGGGCATGTTTTCGTGGATGGTACCCGTGGGGAACCCTCCAACCCCCTCTTTACCCACCCTTTCTCATATAAATCTTGCGCGGTACAAGGAATAAGAAAAGGAAGGTCGTGAAAAGGAGGGGAGGAGTAGTGGTTCATGGTTAGCGGTGGGGTGTGGGGGAGGGGCTTCCAATATTTATGAGTGTGAAGTTTGGCTTCGCGTGCTTCGGGAGAAAGGAAGTGTGTGGTGCTAGCAGAGGGCGAGGGGAGGTTTGGAAAGTAAAAAGGATAAGGGAAGAGGGGGCGACTGTGTTTTCAAATATTTACAACCGGAGTCTTGCGCTGAAACGTAATTTCCTGTTCCCGATCGGGAGAGAGAAGCATGGCCTCGGGAAAATACGTCTTTATTTTTGTACATTTACTGTCCTGACAGCTATATGCGCGGCCGAGCGGGAATGGCGTGGGGCCCCATAGCTCCTCGGAGCTCCGCAGCCCCTCGGCATGAAAGACGATGCACTCTCTCCCTGGGCGGACCTGAAATTATTTTTATTTAATGGGACGGCTGTGATGAACATGTTGGGGCTTTTCTTTGCACTCAATTTACATTGCAGCAAAAGATAATTCGTAGAAAAATAACACGCAGCTTAAAAACGAACACATTTGTAACCAAACAAAAAAAAAACACCAAGGGCCAGATTTTCTTTCCAAAATTTGTGTACGGAATGTGTTTTTTTTTTTCTGTTTAAAGATTAAAATTTTTCAAAAATATATAATATAGCGTAGCACTTAATACACTTTTCAGCAAAAACACTTGAGCACAATGGGTGTGTTGCCTTTTTATACCCAATGAACTTTCTTTTTATTAGATTTTAGTTCTGAAGAACTATGGAAGCGTAGTTTACTTCTGAAGTTACATCTATAAAAAAAATTAAAACATTATTACTTAGTGCTTTTATACTTGGCATAAAATGAGGGACGTTATTTAACCTAAAAAAATTTCTAAAATAACACCAAAACGAAAAAAAAAAAAGTTAATTAATTCTATAACACAAATTGATTTTAAATGAAAAGTAATTAAACATATGTATATTATATATATATATATATATATAGGAACTTAAATTTGATCACCTTCATACACATGACATTATAATGCAAGCTATTGCTGTCAGCGATTCGTGTAAAATACACGTAAGTTTTATGACCATTGGTGAAAAAAAAAAAAACAGAATATCTGCTTCATAACTTATAGAAATTAGGAGCTCATTTTATTTTGGCTTAAATTTATATTATTTTCCAAGTGATTCATATGGAAGAAGTAATTCGTTTGCAGTGACTGTATTTCACTATAATTTGACGGAGATTTTCGCTTCATTCGGTTGAGTCTCCCTATTTAATAGCAGTGGTTCTCAGTTCATTAGACTGATTCTACAATCGGCAGAAGTCTCGTACTATATTTTCAGCGACTAGTTTGCTGACGTCACGCATTCGGGTTTAGATATTTTATCATATTTGGCGTGATGTGTACTAGATTTTTAACTTCCACGGCAGCAATACACCGCTTATAAAACCCGTGGAAAAGTTGCTGTTTGCCTATGTGCGAGAAAGACTCACATCTTAAAAGTTTACTTCACTCTGAAAAAAGGAACTTCTTTAGAGGAGTACTACAAACTTGAAATCTGAGCAAACACGGAAAATTAAAACAGTAAGGTAATATGTAGGTGAACTTCACGTTACATCTGTCACACTGCAAGCAAATATTGTTATTTAGTGCTACGTTATTTCGCATGCGTATCACAAGGAAATAATTTTACTATAGCCAACGTAAAGACAATCTTAAAAGAAAGCTCTCTCTCTCTGCCTGCTCCGCATTGTCGACACACCAATTTTTAGAAATGTATTATAGAAATACATTTATGTGTAATTTGTTTTACAAAAAGGTAAAAGTTATTTTGCTCAAAATTACCTTTACATAACAAATTGTCGCTCGTGGTTTGTAGAAAGAGAACTTGCGCTGCAGACTCGCTGTAAACTCGCGTTGACAGGAAACGTGAAATAATTTTAATTGTACGANTAGAAAGAGAACTTGCGCTGCAGACTCGCTGTAAACTCGCGTTGACAGGAAACGTGAAATAATTTTAATTGTACGAATACTTGCTAGTTATCAGACACTACTACAACATTTCAAGATGAGAATCTGTTGTTCACTGAATGACTAGCAAACATTGAGAAAAATCGGTGATTTTCAGAAACTTTGCGGTTCATTCCGTTTCTCAGTCTACGCCGGCTACTCTCCAGAATGTTGTGACATTCCAGAAAATTCAGAAAATTAAAATAGTTTCCCGAGAAAAGTGTTTCCAATTAAATGGAAATCCAAGGCACTAGAATTTCCGCGGACGTAAAGAAGTATTAAATGTCGAAAGCAGTAATCTCGTTTTTAATTTCCAAGAAAAATAGGGTTTATTTAAAAATACCGACATGATTGACGCGAAAGTGAGATATGTTTACATTAGAATTATTATATTTTTAAGATTTTAACCAAGTTTCAGCTTATATTCAGCATCCAGTCTATAATGAATTATCAGTTTTGTACACAGCGCTCGGAAATATTTTATCGGGTCTACTGCCAAATTTTATTATCATACTCAACAATTCACTGTGAAACCTTTTTTTTTTTNCGGAAATATTTTATCGGGTCTACTGCCAAATTTTATTATCATACTCAACAATTCACTGTGAAACCTTTTTTTTTTTTTTTGTCATTTGCAAAGATAAATAGGCTTTTTAAATTTATAAAAAAACGTAGCTTTCAATTTTTATCTNTTTTTTTTTTTTGTCATTTGCAAAGATAAATAGGCTTTTTAAATTTATAAAAAAACGTAGCTTTCAATTTTTATCTAGCATATGAGTCAATCTATTTATTAGAATCAGATTCTGCTATATGCTATTACAGGTACGTGTTTTAAAAATTTTAATATTCTTCATTTATTTCACATTTCACAATTTTACAGAGAAATGTGATTAAACTTACCTTATCTCTCTGCAATGCTGTTCTATAATTTAAAATTCCGTTTCCATTGAAATTAAATACGCAGTAAAAAATTAAGCCCCATAACTATTCACAAAGTTTATTTTTTGTAAGAAACTTTCAAGGCTTGAAGTACGTTAATACTTTTTAACTTTCCCAACAGATACCTAAAAAAAANTATTTTTTGTAAGAAACTTTCAAGGCTTGAAGTACGTTAATACTTTTTAACTTTCCCAACAGATACCTAAAAAAAATTCCATCAGAATAACAGTAATTTTTATTGTAGAGATCGCCGATTACATTTTAAATTTATTTATGAAGGCTAACTCGAAATAATGATGCTAAGCTTACTTTCACGGATTAAGTACGCGAAAAGAGTGGATACACTTCTTCAGTCAAACAATTCTGCTAAGCAAAAAGATACATATGAACACTTCATCTAAATCAAAACGGAACAACTGAATCTGTTAAATTTTCTTGGATTATATGGGGGGTTTTCAAATATTTCCTACTTAAAACTTTTCAGATCAATTTTTATACCTTTTTTTTTTCTCGGTATTTTGATAGCCGATAATTGAAAATTCATCATTGTAAATCGCGTAATTAATTACTTGTCATTAAACATTTCGTTTAAGAAAACTTATCTATTTCACCGTTGAAATAACGTAATTCAAAACGATATATCATGCGAAATTATGTTTGAAAAAAAAAAATAGTGTTTCGCGATTGTACTCTGTGATTACGAGAGACGGCCGAAATCTGCACACAATGATCTCAATTATATTCAGTCGTCGTGGAGCGGCCGAGAGCGGAATAATAGATCATACCGAAGGAGTCGGGCGACGTGTCGAAATGTAAATGTCAGACTGGCGCGCACAATAAAAACAATGTCCGCTCTCTAAATCACGATACGGTAATTTGTATGCACGCCCTTGCAATTTCCACGTNACGCACAATAAAAACAATGTCCGCTCTCTAAATCACGATACGGTAATTTGTATGCACGCCCTTGCAATTTCCACGTGGGCGCTTGTCAGACGTTTGTAACGAATAGAGCCGGATGTTGAATCAAGCAGGTCCTTGTCATGGTAATGAGATGTTTCAGGAGATGAAGAAGTGGATGACGGAGAGAGAGGAGGAGGAGTGGAGAGGAGCTCCTGAATAATCCGGGAGAGGCCATGTTTTATTTATCCCCTCGGAGGATTTTCATCTGCGCGCCGCGTCGGAGCGATTAATCATGTCCGGATCGCCGACGAAGCCGGACGATAATGACGGACAGTTTGTGATGCGAGGGCGTGGACCTGCGGTAGATGGCGGGCGCCCGATGCGACCCACGTCCAATTAACACACGGGTCCTGGTAAGGACACGCCGCCGCCCAGGGCTGACAACATCGCCGCGCGATACGCCGGTCAAAAATAAAGTTGGAACCGCCCGTGGACCACACCTGGGTGGAGATAACTACTTATACCTGGTCCACCGCTGAGCAGTTAGGACACGCCGCTTCACTCTCACAAGGCTGACAACATCGCCACGTGATACGCGCGTTAAAAATAAAGATGGTACCACCCGTGGACAACACCCAGGTGAAGAAGACAACCTATACCTCATCCGCCGCTGAGCACATAGGACACGCCGCTTATCAGCGCTGACATCATCACGCGATACGCATGTTTAAAATATAGATGGTACCGCCCGTAGACCGGTGTGGAGATGACCTATACCGTGTCCACCACCGAGTATGCAGGACACTCTTCCGCTCAGGGCTGAAAACATAGCCGCGCGATACGCCTCTTAAAAATAAAGTTGGTACCTCCGGTAGACCAGGGTGGAGATGAACTATATACCTTTTCCACCACCGAGTATGTAGGACACTATGCCGCTCTGGGCTGAAAACATCGCCACGCGATACACCTCTTAAAAATAAAGTTGGTACCGCCGGTAGACCAGGGTGGAGATGAACTATACCTTGTCCGTCACCGAGTATGTAGGCTACGCTCCCGCCCAGGGCTGACAACATCATCTCGCGATTACTACGGTCAAAAATAAAGATGGAACCGCCTGTGGCCCACATAGAGGGGGAGATAACTATCTATACCTCGTCCACCGCTGAGCACATAGGACACGCCGCTAATCAGGGCTGACAACATCGCCATGCGATATGCCCGTTTAAGATAAAGTTGGAACCACCCGTGAACCGGACTGGAGATTGTACCTATAACTTGTACTTATACCCGAGTATGTAGACATGCTGGCGCTCAGGGCTGACAACGTTGCGGCGCGATGCGCCCGTTAAGATGAAGTTGGAACCGCCAGTTGACAGAGTTGGAGATGACTATATATACCTTGTCCGCCGCTGAGCATGTAAGACCCGCCACCGCCCAGGGCTGACAAAATCGTTGCGCGATACGTCCGTACAAATTTCAGCGACAAAAATTACATTTTCAATTAACATTATAATAAAGCTTGCGAGGAATACAACTGAAGAAATATTAAACATCAGTGCATGAATTTGGTATTTAGTTTTACAGAGCGAGAGCATGCAGGTCATGAATGGGTAGATATTTTTAAAGTCATTATTGTGCGATTGCTGTTGCTGTTTTCTATTTATTCACCTGTGCAAATATAATATCGCTAAGCACTGACGCTCGCATTAGACGCGAGCTCCATGCGCAGCCCGACTTCCAGTTGGCGGTAAGAGAAAATATTTTGCATCTGATATCGTGCTTCTGAAAATTGCTGCGTGAAATAAATGCTCTTTACAGGAATGACGACAGAACAGAGGGAAATGCTCTCAGTTGGGAGAATGTGAGCGGTATTTCTCCCTTTCCAGTGGCGTGTGAGACAGGCTGTAGGATCGGCGAAGACTACTGTACCACCGCAACACATCATCTATCTCGTCAGAATACAAGTACCATCAAGACGGTCATTACTCGTTTCAAAATTCACTTACAAGTTTGGACCCCAGCTTTTAAAATACAGGTTACACTTCCAAGAATACCATCAGACTACTTTGCGTTGCAGTCTAGGAACGCAACAAAGAAAGGCCATAAAGTTCCGTCTTCAACACGCCACATTCTGATACAAAACTACACATTCACCTCATCTTTGTCCATATTTACGTCCGTAGATTTCCGCTTCCAGCCGCAATAACCTTGAAATGTAATCACAGACTGTCTCAGCAAATATTTTATTATTTTCGGTTTTCCAACTCGCAAAAAGTATAATATTGTTCAGAAATGTTTAAATTCAGTTTTAATAGATTTAGTTTGATTGTGTAAACAGTTGCATTTATTTTCAATTGAACACAAAATACTTACGACAAACATATTCTCTGAAAGATATTGCAAAGTTGTATTTATACAGTTATATATCTAATATATAAAATTATCCCGTCACAGTGTTAGTCACTGAACTCCTCCGAAACGGCTGGACCGATTTTTATGAAATTTTTTATGTATACTCGGTAGGTCTGAGAATAGATTTATATCTATTTTTTACACCCCTAAGTATAAGGGTGGCCACCCCCAAAAAAATTTTTTTTATTGTTTGAACAAAATTTTTATTTTTTATTTTTTTATGATGTGGCATCAAAAAATACATACCCTCCTAAATTTTCACCCTTCTACCACCAACCCTTATTTTTTT
>NQII01000889.1:15573-70026 GCA_002778355.1 Clitarchus hookeri | reverse complement strand
CTTTGTGCATCACCACACGATACAGTATTGCAAAAGTCACTCTTATTGCATGAGAACAAAACGGTGTTTTGTGCCCAATCGCTGTCTTGTCTTATGAGCACTTAGCATACATGTGGTTTGGTGCCTATTACAGTAGGGGGACATGGATATCTTTGGAGATTGTGTGCATAACTATGCTACGTAAAGCCTTATTCCATGGTGACATTCATCACTTTGCAATCACTCAGTTATGAAAAATAATATTTGAATACTTTTAATTTGTCTCAATTAGAGGCAGCGATTTATAGCGAATATTATTGTCTCATATATTTGTGCAAAATATTGTAACATTATATTTCTTTCTAGACTGAGTAATATAGGCTTACTGTTTAGCAGTGGGCAGATAAAAAAAAGAGATTTCCAGTCTTATAAGTAACTGGATTACTGTAAAATTTAAAAAAAATTGATTCACACACAGTCATGGGCCAGTACCAAAACGTATTTTCCAAACATGCCGTGATATATCAAATTCTAACGAGCAGTCCAGTTTTCCTGTGATAAATCACTGTAAACATAAAACATGAGTTATATTTAGAAGAGTTCAAGAAAACTTGAAAGAGAATTGTTTAAAGAAAAAAAACTGTGAAAACAAAATATTTTATGGGAGGTAAGATTATCAAAACAAGTCCTACAATTCAAGTATGCATAGAGCTAAGCTGAATTTTCCGTGATATCTTAAACACCGCAAAATATCTCATGGGAAAACAACATTTAGCATAGAAAGTCCCGCAAAGTAGCTGAGAGTTGGTGTCACCTCAATAATGTGCATTTTTGCACGGGCGTTTTAAGATGCAGTGTCATATTGACATGATTTTTTTTCTAATTTAATTTCGCTAAAAAGAAAGGGGAGTAAGATTAAGCTGTAGCAAAGTTACAGTTTGAAAGAATATTGGGAGCAATCATATTCACGAAAAACAATCGCCTCTAATTGAAAAGAAAAATAAAGTAAACCATTATTATCGTTCATAACTTAATGAATGCAAAGTAGTAAATGTTAACGTCAAAGAAGGTTTTGAGTAGCATAGTTATGCACACGATCTCCAAAGACAGACTACATGCCTGTTATAGGCACAGAACCACATATATACTATATGCTCATAAGACATGCCTGAGGTTGGGAGCGAAAATTCACCATTCCGAATTCCTCGCTACACAAAAATAGCAAACATCTTGCCCCGCAGTTTATTAAAAATTTTACTTGTCTACTTCCGTCACACAAGAAGCCATGTATGTATATGCTGCTCACTGCAGACTCATGTAAGTATATGAAGTGTCATAGGCTCATTTTGAAAAAAATTCTTTTCGGCAAAAAGACATCAAGAAAAAAAAATTATATTGTAGTCCTGGGTTTCTCAAAGGGAGGATAATATTTCATATAAAGCGAAAAACTGGTACCATATGCCATAAAAAAGCAACATTAATTGCAAAAAAATTACAGTGAAAAAAAAGGCACAAAACGATGGTAGTAAGCACATAAGTTCAGAAAACTTCGCATTTTTATTTTTATCATTTGGTAGATACCAATTTCATCTTAATCTGGTCTTCTCAGGGCCTGTTTCAATCCCATGGCCCAAGAAATTAATTTTGATTTGGAAAAAGGTGGCATTCCTTAGGATCTAATTTCAGGTCGGCTGCAGCGAATTTCTGAAACACAGAACCTAGGCGTGTCAGGTGCTCTTGAAATGTTTTTACCGTGACCACAATGTGGTCTAGGTACACCTGGCAAATGTCTAAGGACAGAAATTTCTCCATCAGTCGTTCGCAGGTGACAGGGGCATTGCATTGCTCAAATGGCATGACCTTGAATTGTCAAATTCCTTTCCCTTGGACACAAAAGGCAGTCTTTTCTTTGTCTTCTGGGGTCACCTCGCACTGCCAGTACCCGCTCTCTATGTCTAAAGTAGAAAACCACGGTGAACCTGCTAAGCTGTTCAGTGTGTCATCTATCCTAAGGAGTGGGTAAAAACCTTTCTTGGTCAAATTATTAAGTTGGTGGTAATCAACACAAAATCTAAAGAACCGTCCTTCTTTTTATCAAGCACAATGAGAGAAGGCTATGGACTAACTGATGGCTCTATCACAACTAACACCCTCATTTCTCTCAGAATACCGACAACCACCTCGTGTGAAGATAGTGGTAGTCGCCTTGTTGGCTGCTTTATGGGTCTGGCATCTCCTGTATCGATGTGATGGCATGCAACATTAGTTCTATCAAGGTCATGAGGCTCACAAGAGAAAGCACCTCTATTTCTCTATAGCAATTCTGATTTCTGATACAGCCTTCACTTATCGCCAGTTGAGGTTTTCTCTTGTTCTTGTCAGCAGTGCCCCCAGACAGTCCGGCAGAGGACATTCGTAATTTTGTGGCATCGAAGCTTCTGGAACATTTGGAAGTACTTGAGAGACATGTTTGCAAACCGCTGTCGTGGCCCCCTCCTCAAGACGAATGGCACGGTCACATAAATTTATAATCCTAACATGCAAACTGCCCAATTTTTAAGAAATCAAAGTCCTTGCTACAATTACACCATGCGGTAAAGTGCAACCTTTCTGGGCTGGTACGATTATGCCCAACCGCCTGACAAATTTTCCCTGGCTTCTGTCTGGAATAAGAATTTCGCTAGAAGCAG
Organism: Clitarchus hookeri; assembly: GCA_002778355.1. NCBI lineage: Eukaryota > Metazoa > Arthropoda > Insecta > Phasmatodea > Phasmatidae > Clitarchus > Clitarchus hookeri. Next base: position 67,357 of record NQII01000889.1, on the reverse strand, counting down.
GGAGTAAAGTAGACTTATTACACACTACTGGGCAGCTCATTGGCGAAGATAAATCTTGTCATGTTGACACTACCAACTCGGTATTACTTATATGTAACACTCTTAGTCGGAAATCGATACAGCACCCCAGCTTACGTAATATATTAAGACCCAAAATGCATTCTTCCTCTATTTACGCTATGTAAATATCATGCTCTGTGTTAAGGTTACCGAGCTGTATGAGTACCCTTATCTTGCCTCTGACAGGTGTGGTCTCGCCCGTTACTGTAGTTAAATGGCAGTGATCAATTTCCTTATCGAACGATCGCTGGAGGAAAGGCCCGAGAATGTCCTGTCTTACCACCGTTATAGTCGCACCTGTGTCAACGACCATCCGACAAGAAACATCATCTAGGCTCCCCTTCACCAATATGACATCCAAATCCTTTTTCACTGAACGCACCTGCAAAAACATTGGGGCCTTACCTCTAGCAATCTTCGACCTTTGTCCCTCAACACCGGCGCTTACAATATACCCGAAGATGTTGTACTCTCACCTGCCCCTCGATGCCTGTTCCCTGGATGCTTCTGCTGCTGTTGTTTCTGATGAAGACAGTTGGCTCCCAGGTGCCCCGGCTGTCCACACGACCATTATTCCTGTATTTTGGGTGGGGAAGCGCGGACCCTGGAAGCGATGTCCCTGATGGTCGGCTCCGAGTCCTTCAGCATCCTCTGGATGCTGTCGTCCTCCTCTTCGATCAGCATCACAGTCCGCACTGGACGTCGGTTCAATGATGCCTGCCTTGCTGACTACCTCCAGTGCTCGGGCCAAGGCATTGTGTGATGCGCAGCCAAATGTATATCTTGCCGCACCTCGCTGTAAGCGAAAGAGTTTACAAAGAAGACGACTGCGATGCCATTTCGTGCCTCCTCAGCGCATTCCTTCAGAGACAGGTGTGAGAACCTCACAACATCCTGCCACAGTTCTTGCAGTTGTTCCCCTGGTCGCTGGGTGTTGCTTCACAGTTGGGCATGGTAGACATGTCGCAGGTATCGGTCGCCTAATCGCAGCTCCAAGGCAGACACAAATGTGGGGTACTCGAGTTGATGTCGTTCTGGCAGGGACTGCAGTATGCTCAGTGCAGTTACCCTCAGTATACAGCCACCAGGTAGTACGCCCTCTCGAACTGGTGCATGTATTCTCGCCAAGTTGTTTGTCCATTGTAGGGGGCGAGCTTTATTTTGACGCCTTTAGCCACCCCTGGCTGAGGCGTACCTACACTGAAGAACTACTGGGCTTCATCTGCGATGGCTGTATTGGCGGAAACCACCATATTATACTCGGTGCCTACCTTCGTCATCTCGGTGGGGGTCGATCCCAGATCCTTCTCAGTCGCTATTTTCTCCCATGCTGCTGCATGAATTCCTGCCATTCCTCCTTAAGGGATCTCACTTCCTGTTTCATTTCTTGCTCAACACTTGTCACAGAGCGAGAGCATCCGCAGGAAACCCTACCCCTCCATGACAGTGACCTTCAACTCCCCTTCCTTCCATTCCATTCCTTTAAGCAAAATGATTCGTACCAAAAGTTTTTAAGCAGCAGACTTTAAATAGCAGAGTACAAACAAATAATGCAGTAGCAATAAATTGTAACAATTCAACCATACTCTGATATGAATTGTAATACAAGATAATTAACCCCCAAAATTGTGGAAATGATTTAACAAACTGCTAGTTTGCTTTTCCTTTATCTCCGGGCTTTTTTTTTTTTCTCAGAAACTGCCAATATAAAAAATACAGACATTATAAAAAAGGAAATAGCCAAAGAGGCTATTAAATATGTTACAATTATAATGTTTGTTTTGAAAATTATATGAAGTTACATTTAATATTGGGTCCCCATGGCAATACATACTTAGCGCAAATATTGTAACATTGCAAAATTACAGAATATAGTAACAACTTATCTTAGAATTTTTTCCCTATAAATGCCCTATAAAATAGTCTCATGAAACATTGGATATACCTTCTGCCAAGTTATAATGGTATCATCGTGAGGTCCCTATCCATTCTCTCACCCAAGTCGAAAGAAAACCCCTTTTATAGTCGGGAAACAAGTTGACCAAGGTATTGAGGAACATCCCAAAATGTTTGGTTGGTTCGAGTCCAGCAACATCCAAATGTTGCTGACATCGAAGGTAGCATCGGACGGTTGCTAGACGCCATACATACACGTTGGAAGGAGGGTTGGCATCGGAATGATGAGGGGTGGGTCCACTTCAAGCCTCCACGCCGACAGTCTGCGCTCGCCTGCCAATCTACGCACCCGCATCGGCACCGGTGTCCACGTCAAATGGGTCACCAACAAGGTAAGCTCAGCTCCCTCGTCGATCAATCCCCGTGTTACGAAGTACAATTTTCTGCGCTGATATTAATGCTGGATGTATGATTTTCCAGCACCATCACACACTGGCCATCCTTTCGTTAACACTGTCCATTCTTTCATTCACACCGTCCATTTCCTCGCTCACACTGTCGATCCTCTTGTCCACAAGGTCTATTAACTCGCATACACCTTCTATCTTTTGGTCTACATTCTCATTCAGACTGCATATTTCCCTGTCCACTACATCGCTAAAATTATCTATTTTTCTGTCTACCAGTTCACCAGTGCTACTTAATTGGGTATTTAAAGATTCCCCATCATATTATCTATTTTATTATTTACATTATTTACATATTCCCTAACACTACTAATATGACTATTTACATTGCTTATTTGGCCAATTACTCCTTCAGTTAACGAGCGGAGTGCTCCATGTCTGCTGACGTTTTCCTAGTTAGCATCTACAACTTTTTAAGAAATTCCTGGGCTTATTACTACAACTAAAATTATATTTACAAAGTTATCTTGCAAGTTAATTTTCTACTGTGATCTTTATTAAATTTTTCATCTTAAATGAAAAGTCTCTATCCCACTTCTGACACCAGCGTTATAATTTTCTCAAAGACAGAGGGCTGAATCAATTTCGAGAAGGGACGGAGGTCTTAATTAAATAAAAGAGTTATTTATAATTTCCTATTTTTATTTACAATAATAAAAACAAAATTCTCTTGATCCAAATACTCACAATAACTTTATATCACTTGCTGTCTACAATTAATGAGTTTAATCAATACAACTTACAAATAACCTCGAAAAATTAAATGTAATTCAATAATTAAAAATCAGTCCTGATAGACTGTGTATCAAAACGTATATAATTATATTATACATTTTATGTCCATATTTGATTGTTCGATTGTCAATAATTACAATAAAATCCGTATTACATGTTCATTCAGTCCCACCTCAGTTTAATCCAGGTCCCACCAGTGTGCAATGTTAGAGTCCTCCGAGCGCCCTCACACATAACATTCGATCTTCGGATATCACGCACTCTCGTCCATTCACACCACAAACACCTCGTCCGCCGTCACCTCGTAATCTCCCGTCGTCGCCCGTCCCCTTCGCCGGTTAATGTCTCCGCACCACGCATCGCTCGAGTAACGCACACAGCCAATTGGCTTCGACAGAAAGACTGCCGATCCTTGGACTGCTGCAATACTAATAGGGTCGTAGGGTATAGCCCAGAAATTTATCGGAATGGCGCGTTGCACCGAGGGTCCTAGTTCCCAGAATGTTCTTGCGCATCCTCAAAACTCGCTGGGTTCTTCAGCAAAGAGGAGGCGGCGCTGTGTCACCAGCCAGGTCACCGCCGTCAATCATTTCCCCCCCAACACCGGGCGAGCAACGGGGCAGCGAGCGTGTCCACCTGGGGGTAGGGAAGGGTTGAGGTGGGTCACTTCACTTAGTCGGACCGCGCGTGGAGCTCGCGTCTAATGCGAGCGTCAGTGCGTAGCGATATTATATTTGCACAGGTGAATAAACAGAAAACAGCGACAGCAATCACACAGTAATGACTTTAAAAATATCTACCCACCTGTGTGCTCTCGCTCTGTAAAACTAAATACCAAATTTATGCACTGATGTTTGTAGCCAAAAATAACAAAATTCCACAAGTGTAGAGAAGAATCATCCATAATGTGAGGGTCTTGAACTTCAGTACATTTTTTTATTTTATGTTACGTTTTTTAATACACATAAGAGGTTGGCGATACTTCAATGTTACTATTAAATTTTGCACATATGCAATTTTTCGAAGATATTAAATTTCTTGATTTGAATAACGTGTGATGTTTTACAAATAAAAATACATAATTAAAAAAAAAAAGAAAACTGGAAGGATTTTGCTACGGAAATACTTGATATACATCAATGGCGAATATAAAATAAACTCAGACTGTGAACCACGTTCCTTGCATTTTCCATACTACAAGAATGTATAGGCTATTTATTCATTGTAAAGTGGGCACCTTTGAAAACCCTCTCATTTGGTATAATAGTCAATAAATATATTTTATTTTAGCCTTAGACGTTAATTTCAGAGTTCGGTAGAATATACACACTGTGTTTGTTGCTTGCATGGCAATATATATTTTTAAGTGCGGGTAAAGGATAAAAAATGGCTGAAAGGAAAAAGTAAATAGGCCTCAAAAGTGCTCACTTTATCGTGAACAGCCTATATCTAATTTTGCAGTCTGCGAAAAATGGATCTAGAGAAGTATTTTGTAAAGTAATACCGCATGCTATGAATATTATATGTATATATATATATAATAATTTAAAAATCCCTAACGTGAAAATTTGCATAGTTCACGGAAGCGCTGAATGGCATGTAGTGAAGGTGTTATTGGAATGTAATTTATGATTAATCAGTGTTATTAGAAACGAAAAAAAAAAAAGGTGTTAAAATGGAAAATATATCGTGGGCAACTTTATTATCGCCGGTGTCAAAGAGCTGTTAACTCTGTTCGAAAAATAGTATCAAAAGCACACGTGGCAGTTATGTCAGTCTGTTTCCGCGCATTGTATTTGAAGCGAGGGGTTGAGGAAAAGTGAGAGGGGAAAAAAAAATTCTCTCGTTCTGACAGATGTGTGGAAATATTACAGTCCCTCTGGTAATTTTATGATGATTAGTTGGCATCACGAGTGGGACATTTTGTCCCCAGCAGATAGCGTTGATTTCACCAGCGTTTCAACTCCGTGGCGTCACTCCCCCTCTCCCCAAAAACCTGCCCGGGCCCCCTATCGCAATTAATTTTAATTCATTTTTGTTAATTACTGGATCGGGTCGGATGAATTATTCGCGAAAACTGACGGTGGACCGATAATTTTTCAATGGTCGCTGGAGGGCAGCACTGCGCCAGTTTAATATGATTTTCGACGGTTTATCAGTTTTTGTCATCCTGACTGGGAAAGGGGGGGGGGCGCAGCGAATCGGAACGTCATATTTCAGCGCCACCATCGCGTGCGTCATCGGGTTTTATTAACAATGTGAATAAAATGTCGCCGTTTATATTTCAGCTGCTGTCGCGTATTGTGGAGGGAGGGGGGAGGGGAAAAAATTGAAACGCAGTACATAACACCGTGAATTAATTAAGCTATCTGTAAACGTGATAGATGCGTAACTTTGTTTGTGGCACTGGAATAATTTCCGAGAATCGCCATCGTATTTAAAACTATGCTTCACGCCAACACCCTTTACTCTTTTGAGTTGTGCGAGGATTAATTCTTATAAGATATGTTGATTTATACATGCACACGTATAAGTAATTTTTAATATAGATATTTTTTTTTTATCTTTTGCAGTAAATTATTAAAATTATAATTCAAAATATTTTCTGTCAAATTTTACTGAGTTGGATGAAAACGATGATACTGTTACGGGCAGACGTCTGTGCACGCGAGTCCCCTCGTAGTCCGTAGACGCAGCTCGGCACGGATCGGTCTTGAACTGAGCGGCAAGACAACGGCCCGGCAGTATACGTGCGGACATGCAAACATCCGGCAAAAACCGGACACGAGAACATTCTACTGGCGACAGCAGGTAGCAGTGCTCTTGTGGCGGCGTGTGCAGGATGATTTCTTCACCTTCTGCGTGTGCTGTACCGACAGAAGTCAGTTACCTTTCTCTTGTTGAGTGCAAATTTTCTGTTAGAATATTCAACAGCATCAAATTAAAATCACGTTAGATAAAAGCAACAACAATGTAGGAGGATATTTTCCGTGGTTTTATGAAACACAGATTACGTGTTTCTTTTCCTCGTCTTCATCACATCAAGACAAAATAAATGTATTACAAACTCTTTCACCCTTAAAATGGTGAAAGGGGGGAGGGGGAGGAATATAAATATTTAACGTGAAGATTTACGGCGCGGCGTAAGAAATATCTCAACGGGAACGCATTACTCAATACAATATTTGTTCACGAAATTAGCAAATATTGAGGGGTTTGAGACAGCATAATGTTAAGCCAACTTGAACACATTTTACAGGATAGCAGTTTTACTTCTAAAAAAAAAAATCCAAAAAANACAGCATAATGTTAAGCCAACTTGAACACATTTTACAGGATAGCAGTTTTACTTCTAAAAAAAAAAATCCAAAAAATCATGCAAATAATAACACACAAAGTCGTACAGAGCTGCCATCTGTCTAGCCAATGCCGAATGTAATTTCGTAGCATATTCATAGTTGTTGATGGTATAGAATTCTTGAATTGTGTCTCGTATTACTCTTGTCGAAATCAATCGCAAAACAACCTTTAGTTATGGGGCTGCGAATAAAATTGTAGCAAAAAAAAAACATTCATAATATATTTAATTATAATAAAGGTACAATAAATGACACACAAAAATATTTAGAATAATCACTGCTAGACAATAACAAAAAACAGAACTGATAAAAGGATAAAAACATTTGGTTTATTTTAAAAAGAAAAGAGTGATGTATGAAGTTCAAGCTAAACTATAAATGTTTTAAATCAACGTTCAAAACTTTTCCCACAATAATTGCATTAAATATAGTGCAAATATAGGCAAGCGAATCCCAACCAACACGGCAGCAAATCATTGAATTTGAAAAAATTAATTAATATATTAATTAAAGTGTAACTTAAAAATCATCTCCAATGAAATAAGTTGCTTTTTGCTCACTTTGAATAAGTTTTTATAACCAATGACAGTGTTGTGGTTGACCTATTGGCCGCCCTCTGTGGCGCAGACGGTTGAGTGTTAAGTGCGAGTGGTTCCGGTTTCGAACCCCGGGCAGGGCGAGGGTGTAATTTATGCTCGTCCGTATATGCCACCCTTTCATCGGAATGTCACTTCCAACAGGATAACTACGAGAACAAAGATGTCACGGAGTTAAAAAAAAATAAGTGCTCTAAAACTGGAAATATATTTGTATTTTTTGTACTTTTACAAGTAAAACCTTTGAAACTAGTAACCAAATGAATACTTGCTTTTTTCTCGTAATAAATACAGTAACCTACTAAGTGGACTTGCAAGATATAGGTTTTTAGTATTACAGTTACGCTTGTATTTCAGACACATTGGTAAATAGTGAGTCTAAAATTATATATAATATGATTTCGAAAATAAATTAATTTACACCACAACTGTAACACAAGGATTATATGTTATATTATATTAAAAAAATAATAATCTATAACTCGAAATCGAATCCTGCAACTTCTTGAGCAAATACGCGTGAACTTAACTTCAACACTAAAACCAAATACACTTATTACTATAACGATAGCGTTAGTTTCGAATATGTTAGTCTTTCTCTAGTAATTTGGCAAGCATATAATTTTAAACTGTTAAGGTTTTAGTTTTTAATGCTTTTCAAATAGGATTACAAATTTGCATATTCTTTGTATCAATATCGAGAAACTATTTTCTCTTAGTGAACATTATGTTAAGAAAAACATTTACTGGCATAAATCATATACAAAAATTTACTACGGACTGTTAAGTTAGTACCAAAAATTTTTATCATAAAATGTACAGAAATATTTTTACAGTGGTTACACAGTGCTGCTGAGGCCAGTGTTATTTGGAAAAACATCTTTAGAGGCGGCATTAATTTTGCACGTGATTCGAAATTCTAGATATAATACATAAACCGGCATGGTAATTAAAATCTTTTTATCTAAACTCTCAATAAACTACTGTGAGTTTCGTGGGCTTTTTAATTTGAACACCTAGGCGTATGATGACCACAATTTNACAGCATAATGTTAAGCCAACTTGAACACATTTTACAGGATAGCAGTTTTACTTCTAAAAAAAAAAATCCAAAAAAATCATGCAAATAATAACACACAAAGTCGTACAGAGCTGCCATCTGTCTAGCCAATGCCGAATGTAATTTCGTAGCATATTCATAGTTGTTGATGGTATATAATTCTTGAATTGTGTCTCGTATTACTCTTGTCGAAATCAATCGCAAAACAACATTTAGTTATGGGGCTGCGAATAAAATTGTAGCAAAAAAAATACATTCATAATATATTTAATTATAATAAAGGTACAATAAATGACACAAAAATATTTAGAATAATCACTGCTAGACAATAACAAAAAACAGAACTAATAAAAGGATAAAAACATTTGGTTTATTTTAAAAAGAAAAGAGTGATGTATGAAGTTCAAGCTAAACTATAAATGTTTTAAATCAACGTTCAAAACTTTTCCCACAATAATTGCATTAAATATAGCGCAAATATAGGCAAGCGAATCCCAACCAACACGGCAGCAAATCATTGAATTTGGAAAAATTAATTAATATATTAATTAAAGTGTAACTTAAAAATCATCTCCAATGTAATAAGTTGTTTTTTGCTCACTTTGAATAAGTTTTTATAACCAATGACAGTGTTGTGGTTGACCTATTGGCCGCCCTCTGTGGCGCAGACGGTTGAGTGTTAAGTGCGAGTGGTTCCGGTTTCGAACCCCGGGCAGGGCGAGGGTGTGATTTATGCTCGTCCGTATATGCCACCCTTTCATCGGAATGTCACTTCCAACAGGATAACTACGAGAACAAAGATGTCACGGAGTTAAAAAAAAATAAGTGCTCTAAAACTGGAAATATATTTGTATTTTTTGTACTTTTACAAGTAAAACCTTTGAAACTAGTAACCAAATGAATACTTGCTTTTTTCTCGTAATAAATACAGTAACCTACTAAGTGGACTTGCAAGATATAGGTTTTTAGTATTACAGTTACGCTTGTATTTCAGACACATTGGTAAATAGTGAGTCTAAAATTATATATAATATGATTTCGAAAATAAATTTATTTACACCACAACTGTAACACAAGGATTATATGTTATATTATATTAAAAAAATAATAATCTATAACTCGAAATCGAATCCTGCAACTTCTTGAGCAAATACGCGTGAACTTAACTTCAACACTAAAACCAAATACACTTATTACTATAACGATAGCGTTAGTTTCGAATATGTTAGTCTTTCTCTAGTAATTTGGCAAGCATATAATTTTAAACTGTTAAGGTTTTAGTTTTTAATGCTTTTCAAATAGGATTACAAATTTGCACATTCTTTGTATCAATATCGAGAAACTATTTTCTCTTAGTGAACATTATGTTAAGAAAAACATTTACTGGCATAAATCATATACAAAAATTTACTACGGACTGTTAAGTTAGTACCAAAAATTTTTATCATAAAATGTACAGAAATATTTTTACAGTGGTTACACAGTTCTGCTGAGGCCAGTATTATTTGGAAAAACATCTTTAGAGGTGGCATTAATTTTGCACGTGATTCGAAATTCTAGATATAATACATAAACCGGCATGGTAATTAAAATCTTTTTATATAAACTCTCAATAAACTACTGTGAGTTTCGTGGGCTTTTTAATTTGAACACCTAGGCGTATGATGACCACAATTTNATAAACTCTCAATAAACTACTGTGAGTTTCGTGGGCTTTTTAATTTGAACACCTAGGCGTATGATGACCACAATTTCACATTAACTACTATTAGACACGGCAAGAATGCTTACACGCAGATTAATTAGGTGGAATTTGTGAAGTAGGTGGACATTATGCTGTAGAGTGTAATATGTCATAGCGGTGGCATTGTTTAATTTTTATTATTTTATTTATTGGTTTGTAAATACTGTGTGTAGGCTTTCTTTATACCGCGGGCCAGTCCACTATGATTAAAACCACTCATTTGAACGTGAGCAAATAAAGCTGTAAAACGTTTCTATGGAAAAACACTGGCCTAAAATTACTGTTCAGTTATACTTTGTTAAAATGCACGCATAAATGAACTTACGCGAGATTGCACCGAGTGTCACAAAGTAAGTAGTATTTCAGTTGTATACTTTTAATTATATGTGTTCGTATATGAATATAATGGGCAAGTGCAATTTTTTAACACCGAGGATAACTTTTCCGTACCTCTGCAAACCTCTATCGTCCTCCATTGCCTTACATGTAACTGAGCCGGCAGTAACTGATGTTTGTGGAATAGCTGATAGCACGGCCAGATCTGCGCGCGCATCTCTTCCCCTCTTGCTCCGCGTAACAGGCTTCATGGCGCTCACACATGCATAGACGTTTGCCGGCTGCAGTAGTTACATTCTAATTATTATATTTCAGAAACGGTGGAACTAATTACAGAGCAATACTTTCCGGGTTTGTTTCTTTCAGAAGAAATTTTAGGCTTTTCACGGCAATCTGAGCACTCTTTAAGGCCCTGCTTAAGTTCTACTTGTATGCACATCGTATATTTTTCCACAATATGTAAAATTATCATGCAGGAAAATAAAACAGTTCAGTTAAATTAATTATTTAAGTTGTAGCANATTTTTCCACAATATGTAAAATTATCATGCAGGAAAATAAAACAGTTCAGTTAAATTAATTATTTAAGTTGTAGCACTTGGAAATGAGATCATTAACTCCAAAATAGTTATCCAATATGATCTTTCGTAAATTCTTAAATACGGCACCTATTATTTTTAACGTCAGTCCGACAGAATATAAGCAAATAACATTGGTTCGTTAAAATGTTCTGCAGTACAAACTACTGGATTAAATCAGAAATGTATTGTATAAAACTCATAAATGTTCAAGATGACGGAGAAAGCAACCCGGGATGAACTCTTAGATAATGCTATATTTCACTTAATTTCAACATCCATTAACCGAACTCTAAATAATAAAATAAATCAAAGATTACACATTACACGATTATCGAGTAAGATTACTTGGGGAATTTGTAAAGATAATACATCGAATATAAACAGGAACATGTATCTAGATTCCAATACTGGCTCACAAAATGCATAAAATTTATAAACACAGAAAAAATAACTCATACAACACGTAGTACACAGTGCATTTTCCATGATATTAACGAGGCTTCATTATAGCTCAAGGATTCAAATGTATTTGCACTTGCACTATTTGGAGACGTGTACTAATGTATTAATGAAAACAGTACATTTTAAAAACTATCGTGCTTGATGAAGAAATTATAATTTATTCCTTGAAGTTACTTTAGCCACCAACGTCTGATCAATTTGGTGTAATAAAACTGTACATTATTCTCGTGCAGGAACAACAAATCTTGCGCCCTGATGTTTTGACGTCCCAGAATGCGCGGCAATATCACATCCGTCCTTGCGTTATCGATCACTCGAACAAGTCACGATTCCCCCAGCACACGACGAAGGTGCGCCCGTGCATATTTTCCCTCCCACACAAAACGACTTTTCCTTCCTAGCCGTCAAATCTCTCAACGCGTCCACAACTCACTCGGACGGAAAAAAAAAAATCACGTTAATTCCGCTTCTTACGTTCTGCTGGATGACCGTCGTCCGTCTCGGAGTCTGCGGTCCGTGAATCTTGGAACGTCCGCCATTTTGTTTTCGCCCTGCGTATAATGCGTTCATTAATCACCAACCGGCTCAGGCACAAGCGGAGGAATACATTATACATTATTTAAAAAAAGAACCTTCGCCATTATGGCTGTGATTCATAGCTGGGCCGGTCGATGATGGATTGAGACACTTTGTAAAGGACTCTTTAGCGAGAGGTGGCGCAACAGGGCCGTGTTTTGAAAATAAATTAAGTCCTTAAACACTCGTGGAGAGTGAGTGGAAAGGAAGGTAGGAGGGGTGTTGAATGTCAGGGGATGATAGGGAAGGGAAGCGGGGCACGTTTCGTGTAGAACGTTATTAGCCAAACGTGTCGTTGTTAAAGTTATGTGACGCGCGCTCCACCATGCAGTCGGCATTAAGCTCCCCGCCGCTGAGAGATGCGATTGTTGAGCCGCAAGAAGTTGTAAGTTATCCTACCTAGGCGCGGAGTGATTTACACCCGGGAGGCAGGGGCTCCTTTTATTATTATTACTACTACTACCACCGTCGTTGTTTTCGCTTTATCCCGACGCATCTCGACACTCGGCCTCGGCGTAAGGGGACACGGGATCTATCTTCCCGCGGCGGAGAACGTCTGGTAAGTAGGCCTGGCCCGGCTCGTAAATTACTCCGCGCGGACGGGTCACCGGGAGGTGAACGCCACCGGAATGATAGGCGAGGCGGAAGGCGGGGTGAAGAAGCAGCTGGTGATGAAAGTTGTTACTTGTACAACGCCGACAAGACAAGCGAGGGACATGTAAACCACACCGAAAGGGCGAAATCGCCCACCTTGACTCGACATCGCGCCCGAGACAAATCCCTACCCGATTGTCACGTGTTCTCCGACATTATTTTATTTTCCTCTCAGTTTTTTATTCACGCGACTTACTCTTCCCGGCAAATCTTGAACGAGTGTTTTTTTTATGTTAAATTGAGGTTGGCTGTTGACTGGTTTGTGATTTTTTTTNTTCCCGGCAAATCTTGAACGAGTGTTTTTTTTATGTTAAATTGAGGTTGGCTGTTGACTGGTTTGTGATTTTTTTTGTGATTTTTGTCTTTTTGTCAAGGTTTTAGTTGTGGTGACTTCGTTATTTCGGGTCTTTTTTTTCGGACTAGATCAATAATCCTTGATCCATACACATACATATTATTGTAAATGTTCGTTCCATTTTTTTTTTGTCCTCGTGTAAATTGTGACTTTTTTGTTTGCCATTTTTGCTTCGTTTATCATTTTCGCCGTTGATGTCTTCTTACCATATGTGCTGTTCTTCGTCGGATATGGTCATTCGTTTTTATATACAGTTTCCCATGCCCTTGCATTCCGTAGCTGCTCCATATTCACCTCGTTTCACACTCACCGGCTCTCAAGACCCCCGATGTTAAAAGCCGCCCAGATCTCTCTCCGTCCCGCTCTCCACTCCGCATTTCACAACACCGCGAATGTGGCGGCCTCGCCTCGTCACACGTTGATCAGCACCCGGCCACACGACACACACACACTCTAGTGACGACCTGCACCACGAAGCTCTGGCGCACTTGGCCATTCTCACGTACGGTCCTGGGACGACTTGTGCACTTTGGTTTCTTCACACTTTTTCAATCAAACCTTTGCAAAATTACCCCATGAATGATGTGCTTGGTCGTTTCGTAAATGTCATGAATCACACGAGTTTTATATGTGTGTTAACGTAAAATACCTTATTTTTGATTATATTTAACTCTTACTAAATATTTTATCTATTAATTATAATATTTATATTACAACTAATATTATTAAAGAAAGAAAGAAAATGCTGTATATTTGTTGGTAATGCTTAGAAAGGAAAAGTTCTTATGCGAAATATTATTACACTGAGTGCACACGAATGCGGGGTGTTGTCCCTTTGGTGTAATTTTATACATTTGTCTAAGCTTTGTTTGCATGAGTCGGAAGAATATCCTGGAAATAGATCTTCAGCAGGGCTTCAGAAAATTTGGAAGTAATCGTGAATAGACTATACAAACTGAAGAAGTGACCAAATACTGTTTATCAAGTCAGCGGGCCGAAGACCCTGCTGGCTGAAAAGTGTGGGGGCTTCCCCTACCCCCCTTACACGGCACCTATGTAATAGGCTAAGCAAAATATTTTTTAATGTTTTATTGTGTTCAAGGAAACGAATACATACGTTTAGAGCAAGAGCAATGTTAGATGAGTGAACAGAACATTGTTCTGTGCAAACAAGTACTTTGAAATCAAATTTAATTGATATCTAAAATAAAATATTTTTTTCGGGCCGTGTTTGAATTGGCAGATTTTGTTAGCCAAATGGTCGGATGATTTGGTTTGATATACGAAAATTATAGGGTATTTGTAATTTTGTGTTTCTTTTTTGTATGAAGTGAACCTTTACGAAAATAATAAATCGCCAAAGTATTTGTTTTTGTCTCATGTATCTCCACAGTTAACTTAATTTGAACTAAAGAACTGTGCCTTGTCATCATAATTACTGCTTCAGATCATTAGATGAGTTGTAAATTTGTTTACAATGACAGTAATAATATATTGTGAAGTATTACTGCTGGACTTATAATTTAAAACAGAAGAACATTCATGTTATTTAAGGATTATAATAAAAACGTTTATTTTTAACAATTACACTTCCTTGAAATATATATGACTAAAATTTTATCGCATAGTTGATGATGCTAAACAAATGACGGTCGACAGCGTCCGAAAGGTAACCTACAAAATCGCAAATTACCAACCAAATAAATATTCAGTTATGACAAGGCGTCAAGTGCGGCGATGGAGATGCGAGCACGCGATGGAGATGCAGGCAGGAGCAGTTCTTTCAACGTCGGGCAAGAGACGACTACACTCCAGCACAGTTCTCCAGCAGGGGTTAGGAGGCGACGACGGACGGCAGTGCGTCACGACGTGGGGGCCCTCTGGTTCGCTCCGGCGTGAGGAAGTGCCCTCGCCTCCAGCGGGGCGCCCCGACTCCGACATACATCATCGTCCTGCCCCTCCCAGTTCCTCCCCGCCATCTTCACGTAACTTGTAATCCCCGGGTGATTACGTCGGCTGGCTCGGCTGGGAGTCAGCTGTCGGGACAACACCGCCATTTGTCTCCGACCCCCTGCCACCTTCCTGCTCCAGGCTTCCTCGTCGACGACTGCGCAGAGACCTCCAGCGACCTCGTAAAGCCTCCACGTAATTGTTTCCTGTTATTTTTTTTTTAAATTACTCGATAACTATAGACCTAAAAAATTAGCTTCATTATTTGATAACATGATAGGCCTCCCTTCAATGAGTTCGTGACGTATGGATTGAAGTGAGTGGAGAGATTTAGTTGGCTCTTAACATCGAGGTCTTGAGAGCCGATGAGGGTAAAGCGAGATCAGTATGGAGCACCACCGGAATGATAGGGTGGGAGAAACGGGAGATCCCCAAGAAAACACGCAGACCAGCGGCATCGTCCGGCATGCGAAAATCCGGGAGCTACCCCCCTGGGAACCGAACCCAATTCGTCTAGTTGGGTGGCGAGTAATCTAATCACCACACTACCGCAGCCTGGTGAGGGATGGAGGTCTTAATAAATAAAAGAACTACAGTCAAAATTATTTTTAATTTATTCACTCGACTATTATTTACAACATTAAACTACATATCTCGACTGTTACCGACTCTTGTTATTCACAGTGAGCGTGATATTTAATGTATATCTGAGTTCTAATTAAAGTCCTAATCAATGTGTCTGTATTGGTTACCGTGCTTTAATTCACACCCACTTTTTGTTACACCTAATCAATATGTTTAATGCCATTATTTCAAATTCTTACACTCGCGCAACCAGTTCAGTAGTCCCNAGTCTCTCTCTCTCTCTCCAATATACCAATGATCGCAGTCCGCAGACGTAACTCTCGCCGCCACCCGACGCTCTGCTAGCTCATTGCTACGCTATCTTTGTACACCTGGCGCGTTAGGTCGCACATTCCTCCAAACTATAAAGGTAGCTTCATATTATCATTGACGAAACGCGTCAAGAACGTAGCGTATCGGTTCGGGCCACCGCAGTAGTATAAAATGGTATGTTCCTCGTCACCTGGCTGCTGGCTGCGGTGCCATGGTGGCCATCTTGGAAGACGTCACGCAGAAATTTCCTGCCCTGTCATTCCTTATCAGTAGCGGCCATCTTGGATTTTCCTTTTTTCCCACTGGAATTTTCCTTATTGCCCTGGGAATTTCATTTTTCCCTCCTGCTGTATTATTCCACCACGACTCCTCACGCTCTTGCATTCCGATTAGTTTTCTCATGCTCTGATATTCCAATGTTAGTTTTTTCTCACACTCTGTCATTCCTTCATGTCCCTCTCTCAACCGTTCTATTTCTTTTGAGGTTTTCTCATATTGCTCCCAGTCTCCTTTATGCTCTCTTGTGTTTTCTCGCGCTCTGGCATTCCTTCCTGTGTCTCTCTCGTTAATTCTATCCCTCGGAGGAGGATAAAGGGGGGGGGGGTTCTCATATTCCTCCCGGCCTCTTTTACTTTCGCTCTTGTCGTTCTCTCTTTCTCATGCGTTTCGCGTCCATCATCTTTGATGTCATCACCGCCATGGTCGGCTGTATGTGGCCATATTTAATTCCCGCATCCATCACCAGAGTGCGCCAAGAAATCTTTAATTCCCGCATTTGCCACCAGTCGGCTGTTGTAGGGGGCCATCTGTGATTCTCGCGCCACCCACCAGAGTGTTTGAAGAGCTACTGTTCGCGGCTAGGAGCGCTGGTATCGGTGCGGCCATTTCGTGAATGTGTGTTGGTTAACTCATCGCCAACAGGGCCGCACTAGCATCGGGAAGGTGAGTTCAAACGGTGGCCGCCAGGAGCGCTGGGAATTTCTTTAGTTGTTTGTGAGCGGAACAAAATGCATTAGATATGCGGTTTCGATCCGACCACCCTTGAATTGTCAGTAGTGCGCCTTGACCACAAGACCACTGCAACATCTAGGAAAGAGGATGTTAAATGACGAATACATATATAGTTATTACCATCCCGACATGTGGGAAAAATAATGTGGACAGGCCTCGATTTTATGTATATAAAATCGCCATTGCACGGTTATGGTAAGAAATATAGTCATTACTCGTATCGGCCTATGCACTCTCCAGACAATAAACTCATAATAGCGTGAAAAAAATTACATTATTCTAACATTCAGAAAAAAGTAAATATTTATATTCATAAATAAATTTGGACAGGTCGCGTATCTACACAAAAGTTACATGCATGCATACAGAGTCAATTGCGCAGCAACACACGTGTGTCTCGGTGACGCGCTCACATCTGTATCTCCAACTTGTCCGGGGGCATTCGAGAGCGCACACACTGCTGTACCTCCAACTTGTCTGCGCTCGCGCGGTACGGGACGTAGCCGCCACTCGCGCGCGGGAAACATTAATTTCCTATTGTTCCGTAACAACTAGCAGTAGGATAAAAACCACTAATTACACTTACAATGCTTTTGTCAACAGCAGGGTGGTTGCCCTCTCACCTCTAAAACACCATCCACTTTACGCTTTGTCATTCCATGCCAACACAATCCATCTTATCTAAAGAATGTTTGAGTTATTGCCCCATCATGCAACTTCTCTCATTCCTTCAGTTGGCTGTAATTTTCGAACCGTCGAGCGCGCGCACATCTGTATCTCGGATCCGTGACAGCATCCTACCATATGTCGCATCGTGCGCGCGTCAAGTACGCCTTAAGCCCACTTATAAGCATAGTTGGCTGTAATTTCCGAACTGTTTATGACACAGCTACCAAATTCATAACATAGGCATCACCCCCCACTACGAAAAGGACTGCAGGGTCAAGTACACCTTAACCCCTCTTATAACCATTGTTATATGTAATTTGTGAACTGATTTAGATACAGTCACCAAATTCATAACACAGTCATCACCTTTGATAACAAACAGGGTAGTAAGGACAGGTATGCTTAAAGACCTCTTATAAGTATAGTTGCTCGACATTTCCCACCCACCGGGGCTACGACCACCAAAGTTACATCACAGACATCACGTCCGACNAAAGTATAGTTGCTCGACATTTCCCACCCACCGGGGCTACGACCACCAAAGTTACATCACAGACATCACGTCCGACTGCAATCAAGGAGATAAGGACAAGTGCGCTTTAGGCCCTTTTATAACGATAGATGGTCAGCACTCCCAAGCCGTTGAAGTTCGGGAATATGTAACCACCATCCACACATGTAAAGAAAAATGAAGGTAGGTACACATACAAGTGCGTCGCAAAGTTACCGTTGCATATAGGAGTGCAGGTTCTGAAATAGCACACACATACGCATCAGCTCGCACGCACTCGACAATCACCCTCCGCCGTCCTTGTCGTCTGCTACCGCAAGTGTCTACCAACTTGTACCCCCTCAGCGACAGCTAGTCTGCCTTCGTCCACCGTCATCCAGGTTGTATATATATATGTATATATATATATGACCATATATACATAAATAAAGACTAGCCTGGGTAACATACAACAAACAACTATATGCGAAAAAAATCAAGATATATACTAATGCGCTGCATGCCTGATGTACATAGTCATGGGTAACGGTAAAATACATATATAGTAATATAAACAAACACCATCAGTCCAACACAAGGGGCAGCGGCTCAAATCGTCGTTTGCATGAATAACCCTCAACAACCAGCCATACATTGAAAAATAAAGCGGAATACAATTGCACCGATAACAAGACATACGTAGTCACAGGTTACACTAACATGTACGCGTTAATGTAAATAAACACCGTCAGCCTTACGCAACCATCGGGGATACCAAGTATAAAAGATATGAAACCGTCTTGTACATGAAAAATCAGTCACATAAAAACAATAAAGGACTGGCATGTATGTAAGTACATCACGAGCATGATGTCATAAAGAATCACAATATATTNCACATAAAAACAATAAAGGACTGGCATGTATGTAAGTACATCACGAGCATGATGTCATAAAGAATCACAATATATTAAAAAAAACGATAGAGTCACAGTCCATAATAGTGATATCAGTTTTGCTATCATGCCAGGAAGTTTAGTAAAAGNATTAAAAAAAACGATAGAGTCACAGTCCATAATAGTGATATCAGTTTTGCTATCATGCCAGGAAGTTTAGTAAAAGCTAGAATGCACGCTAACATGAGAAAGAACGAATGATCAAAAGCGCCAAACTCAAAAATGACAACAATGCGTCAAGTGAGATACACATTACGCGACTTGTAAAGACTGTGTTCCTTTGCTTGCCACAAAAAAACATACAACTAAACCCTTACTCTCTCAAGAGAGACGTTACTGCTACGCGCTGATGTAAACATATATATATATATATATATATATATATATATATAAATTATAAAANATAAATTATAAAATCAAATAGTTATAAGCATTTAACAACCAGTGTATATTGCGCGAACATCAAACGCTGTACGCCATGTTAGACTATGAAAAAAAAACTTTTGCGAAGCCGAGAAGCAAGGGTGCGATTAGGACAACATTGCTACACACTGATTAAAACAGATATAAAAATAAAATGCAAAGGAAAATAGTTATAGCACTTACTGACCAGCGCAATCACATATTACACAAGCATCGGGTGCTCTACGCTGTGTTAAACGATGCTAGAAAAGACCACGTCGTCCTGGTTAGTACAACAGAATAGCAAACGACTTCCATACGAACCGACTGAAACGAAACCATCACATTCAGTGGACAGTCAACTCTCACAACACTAGCAGCGGAACACATCCGACCCAGCCAACATTGTGCGATCAACTAACATCGTGAGAATCTGTAAGGCAGCCCAGGTGGTCGGCCGACAGCGCAGAACAGTGCGGGTCCCGGCAAGTCGAAGAGATGGCACAAAGCACTAGCCGAGAGAGAGAGAGAGAGAGAGAGAGAGAGACGCATCAGGCTCCAGGGTGGTAGACCAGCCGAGTCACACATGCACATTCCATTACGAGAAGAATTCAGTTATAGAGTACAAGGTAATAATTTATTTAGTTTTGAATATTATATACAAGTACTTATTTCGAATACGAACCATTTGTATGGAAATAACGTTAAATGTATGAACTTTGTATTGAGGAGTAAGAAAGCAACACAACATATACATTTCAACTATGNTATGGAAATAACGTTAAATGTATGAACTTTGTATTGAGGAGTAAGAAAGCAACACAACATATACATTTCAACTATGCATGTACTCTGCTTTTCAGTCATCTGAAAACATATGTACCCAGACAGTNGCTTTTCAGTCATCTGAAAACATATGTACCCAGACAGCGCTGTAGACTGTTATTTCGGACGACGTCTACGCTAGAGATGAAGGTAAAAAACCCCTACATTTTATTTCTAAAAACAATAATGGGAGCACTCTGATAAAATACATTTGCCTCAATCACAACAGCAGGAAACATGACAACAAGCAACCATGACCTTGGCTTTGACTTTTTATGACGTCATGCAACCTTGACCTGACCTTTGGCCACCTTCTCGAACAAAATCTTAGGCTTAAAACAAAAAAAGAATCCCAATTTTGTTAGCCAATTGTAAAATAGCAGAAAAAATTATAAAACCTTGGCTGATCCTGAAGGTCGCTTCGTGCTATCATGCGCGAAATGTGTCAAGCACGTAGGGTATCGGTTCGGGCCATCGCACCGTCGATTTATACTATCAGGATCTAGACGTTTCAAGCACATATAGTCAGGAGTGGATATGCCAACAAAACACCCAAAGTGATTGTACAGATAGCGTAATGTTTCATTTTAACACGAAAGAACTTTGTGCAATTGCAGTATTGCTTGACGAAGAAGAAGACAAGTTGAACTGCAAGCCAAAAATTACTTGGCGTTCATAAAATGCTACACAAAAAAAAACACAGAATATGCATCTGTTGAACAAATATGAGATCTTGTTAATTTAGGATTAGTCGTAAATACTACGTCACCAACACATGTACTGAATTTCCTAGTAAGAAATAGTTCTCATGCAAAATATTATTACATTGTGCGCGCGTGAATGTGGTGCGTTGCCCCTTTGGTGTTATTTTCTAGGCACGATTAAATTTTGTTTGCATGAAGCGGAGGAATATCCGGGAAGTAGAACTTTAGCAGGGCTTCAGAAAATTGGAAGTAACCGTGAATGAACTATAGTGCGTTTTCCAATTTTTTATACGTGCTTCCTGCTAATGATTCCTTCCTTTTTTTAAATTGGTGGAAAAAAAACTGAAGATTAGGCTACGCTTAACCTTGTTCCCATGAAAAAAAAAATTAGTTGATTCATTATTTCTGACATATTTATACGCACGAAGGACCATTTTAATATTTTATATTAATAATTATTAAATTCTCTTGCAGATACTTTGCATGGTGTGGTAAAAGGAGGGGGGGAGGAAGGCTGCTGGTTACTACTTTATAACATCTATTGTATAAATAAATAAAAAAAAAGAGTTTTGAATTTTTATTATTATTAAAACCAGGATATTATTTTCCCATTTTTTCTTTTCTTTTTGGCTGTCCATACATTTTTGTAAAACAGCTTCAGCTGTGCTGGTTTTGAAATCAATGAGTAAAAAGTATTTCAGTTTCCTCTGATTAATTAAAATAGTTTGGGTTATTTTATTTGTGTGTCAATAAAATTGAAAAATGAGTCCTCGATAGATAATCAAACAAACGCAATGGAACCATAAAATACATTATTTTGCGTTAAGAACTATTTTCTACTAGGCATTGCCAACACACATATTTTCTTCCGGTTTTATTTATAATAATTATAAGAGAAATATTTTAATTCATTGATAACATTTAATTATAAGTTCAATTTAATAAAAAATAAGGTATTTTTATGTTTACACGGGTATAAAACGATTGTGAGACCTGACATAGCACACAAACACGCAGGTTGGGTGATGTTTTAAAGGTTTCATTAAAATAGTGTGAAGAAACAGCGATTCGACAATACACATGATGCGTGGTAGCAGAGAAATATTTTCCTGTAAACTAATAGTCACGCCATCGAAACCTTTCGTGTGGATAATCGCCGGCTGGTATCGCAATATTGATAATGTCGAAACACCTCTCACCTGCCTGCAGGCAATACCCCGATGTGAAGCCCGTTGCATGCCGCAGCTTCGATACTTATCGTATCGCGAGCAATCGATACGCGGAAACCTGCACGAGAGTGCGGCGCCTGCGGCTGTCGTCGTCTGCGAAGGTAAATATGGGGTAGGAGTAAACATTTTCCGATTCCCAACACAGTGACGGCTGTTTCGTCGATATGCCGTTAAAATAAAATTACGTAAAATTGCGGAAAAAAAAATGTAAATCAGTACTATTTATAAGTCTGTAAAATTACGACACTAAGTATTCTTACATAAATAAATAAATAAATAAATGAATAAGACGTTCCGTAAACTTTGCAGGACTTTTAATGAAATCATAGAGCCTCCCGTAAATTTTCTAGAAGTTTGCTGAATTTCATATTTACAAAGAGGGACAACGAAAAAAAAAAAATTCTTCTCGCGTTATGTGTGTGTCTCACCGTGAATAGAATATCTAAAATATTTTGTATTGGAGGATGATTTGAACATGAATCTAAAATTTGTAGGGCCATCACTTTCTCCAGGTTCGCATGATACTCTTGAGTGTGCAAATTTGATTGGAGTGGAGAGGTCTTGAGAGCCGATGAGGCGAAGCAAGGTGGGTATGGAGCAGCACCGGATTGCAAGGGCGCAGGAAATGGGAGACCCACGAGAAATTGCTTTTATGCTTTTAAGAGTGCGGATCCGTCAAAATCAGGCGCAAAGGATCATGGGGATCGCTGTTTTAATCGGTTATTTTGACCCCTACACAGAGCCTCGCGCAGTCAATCAGTGAGCGGGCACGCCCGCATAAGAGAAAACCGACAAGTCATTTCGTATATTTATACTCTGTGTTCTGACGTTGCACAAGCCCGCACCACATAAATCTCGCCCCCACCCAAAGTTCTTCACTTCCCCTTCCTGGGTGTCGTGATTGTAGGTGTGTTCTCGCCACTCCCTCATCGAGTCGGGGTACCCGGAAACTGTCCCGAGACGTATACAATCTCGCATGTAAATCCCTCACAGAACTGTTGACTTCCCCTCCCTCCCGCCACACCAAAACCACCCCTCACATGAAAACATTTTCCTGTCTTCCACCAGGAAGATGAGCTGGATTTACATCCTTCAGCACCCCGGGACTCGACAATCCTGGATTTCCAAACACTTTCCTCTGCAATAATCATTCATTGGCTGCAATTACGGACGAGAAAAAGGACCGGCCGTTTTTACTACCTGCGAAGGTGACCCCTAAGAGGGAAAATGAGGGTAGAGTGCGTCAATAAATTCAAAATCTATTGAGAAAACTTGTTTGATTAATCTCTTGACCTGAACATATGGTTCAAACTACCAATAAATACAAATGTTACACCATGAACAAAGTAATGAAAGAAAAAATTAAGCCGTATTTACTGTTTTTTTTTAATCTGATGAAAATTTTCTGGGTTGATGCAGACTACTGTAAATCTATTAACGTCAGCTTAAAGTGCCATGGTTTGGGTTTGTCTACATATTTTGACCAGAAATAACAAATTGTAATCTAATTTACTTAGTTTAAAATACCAAATTTCACCAAAAGTGCTTGGAAGACTCTGATCCCACCCCTACATACACACACAAACCACAAAGTTGGTGTGAAAGAAACTTAGTGTTGAAATATACACACACGAATTATGCAAAGCCAGCCTCCTCCTGACGTAACATGTAAATGCTGTGATGAGATAAGGATTTATTCAGGTTGTGGGTATAGCGTATTACAAGTTATAAAAAAATAACACTTCTATTAATGCTTAAAAAAATATGTTCAAACTCTTATGGCCTACCAGAACAAATATTTCATCCAAGAATACTACTCAGATGGTTGGGTGTAGTGAGTACAATCAAATACAGACATCTGCAAGGCCAACATATAAGGCAAACAAATTGAACTGCTCTCATAATAAAAATGTTATAATTTCGCTGTAAAAATATTCTCATTTTGCCAAATAAATTTGATAGCAAAAAATACACATATCATTGTCAGGATCTATTGTAAATGTAATTTGTTATTCATTAATTGAAATTGGTGTATACTGTATTTCCGTGAAAATATTAAAAAACATTTCAAAGAAAAAATAAAAAACACCCCGTGTAACTCACATTGTCACAGTCAAGTAATTTTTATGGGAAATAATATGCGAAAAATCATTATTCAATTAAAAAACTTAAAAGCTGTCAATTATTTAAAAAAGCAACTTAAATGGAAACCAGACAGGTATTACTGTGCACTACCGCAAATGATTATTTCTCACTCAAGCAGCCCACAGTGTACTTATAATCAACAGTTTTTTCCAACACTGTCCATTAATACAATATCTAGATGTAACAATGGACATTACGGTGACCATTCTGTGATGTATCATTTTTGGAGTCAAAAATTTATATTCTACTTATTGTGTTACTATAGATGTCTGTGAACATAGTTGCATTGGTATTCTCAGTTTCATGTAAGTACAACAGGGCATTTTTGCAGTGCCTTTGACCAATATGTATAGCATGTATGTAAACATAGGTATACATGCTTCCACTTGATAAGTACTGTGACATGTGATTAGTTGCTGGACGTATGTTGCCATGTTGGTAAAAAAATTCAAAAAATAGTAAGCAAATCTGAAATTTGTAACTTTATACTTTGATCATACCATTTCTGAATTGAATTATATTTAAAAAAGGATATATCATTTTCAAGAGATTTGAACCTCTGACTACCAAACCTATATTCGCTGCATATATTAAAGTTTGTAAGTATACAATGTATGTATGTAGTTTTCAACTGGTAGGTCTACATTGTTTAAAAGTTGTAACTGGAAACTGCCCATAAACATTGTTGACTTTACAGACAGCAAAACTGCTGATAGCTGTGGGGGAGAAATACTTACTAAACAACAATTACACTACATGTACATTTCTGGAACACTCAAAATTTACCACATATACATGAAACAGAGTACAGTCGTTAACAGGATTTGCTTGTGAAATTCTCATATGGAATGTTGTGTAAATGGATATAATAATAATACAAGATTGTCCAGGAATGTTCCAGGTTTTTTAACACGTTTACCTTGGATCTTTGCTGATCTTCACAGCCCAAACTACTATGTTGATATTTGATTATGTCAAATGAACACACAATCAAATCATCTGACAATTTGGAAGATCCCAAAAATAGTATAGAAGCATCTCTAAAACTTCATAATTACAACATAACTTGAGATTAGTGTATTTATATTATAGTTATTCATTACTAGTTTTTCTCAAACCTTGTATAGGCCGACATACTAAAAACTGTTGCACTGAAAGAACTGGCAGACCTAGGTTACAAAAACCACCCTTTTTGTAAATTTTAAATATTAGCCTACTTTTCAATTTTATGACAATTTATTTTATCAGTGCCTCTTATTTAACAATAATTTAACAAGAGCTTAATATTACCTATAACTAAAAAAAATTGTTAGTTTTTACTAATAATGCTGTTTGTCGCTAATTGTGACTGCAATAACTGTATTCGGAATTGCATTTTTCTGGAGGTGGGGGAATAGTAATTTATTAATTTCAACAAATTATGACCCAATTCCAACAACTTATCATTATTCACATTATATGCAATGCAACAAGTATGATTTTTAATTGTTATGTTACAATAAAGTCGTTTTTCAGGGCGTACCAGAAACTTTATACACAGAATTAATGACTCCCCAACCATATAAGCATAATTTTAAGGTTACTTTGAATTAGTAAAATTAGACTCCCAAATAAGTTTAGGTTAAGTTTAGCTGCTATATATTGAGAAATTATAAATAGTTACACATTTATGTGTGTTTCCCAGGTATTCAAATAACGCAATTTTTTTATAGGATATAATTTGCTTTGCACCTTCTTCAGCTCCCGGAATTCAGTTGTGTGGAAGACTTACGAAGGCAAGATTTTAACTAATTTTTTTTTTTTTTACACTTTTGTCACCTAATCCAAAGAATGGCAATAACTTTACATGTGCATGTTTAACGTAATTTACAACACCTAAACATATATACACTGATACATTTAAGCCACGTGTTCCTACATTCTAACAGGCATAAAGCATTCCTACGACGAGAAAGATGTGACAAATATTACGTGAACTGTAACTGTATATATCATTAGTAACTTACCTATAAATTATCCGGAATAAGATGAGAATAACCACTACTTATTCAATATTCTAAAACACCACAAACACCAGACAAAATGGCTAACACATATTTTCGTACAGCAGATATAAGACAAGCGACGATCGACGAAAGCACTGATAATATTCACTGCTGCACATACGTGTAGCCGAGGAAACCTGAATGCGCCCGAACGCGCTGTCTGTAACTGTATATTGGTAATAATCCCAAACATGTTTGGTACTTTTCACTCACATTTCACATTTTCAGGAACAGTTATATGAATCGTGGTATAAATTCATGGGAAATCCTTTTACCAAACACACGTTTTCATAATTTCTATAACCAGGTATGGTAAAATTCCAAATATTTTTTTACAGTGTATGTAAGTCAATAAGCACTTTAAAAGTAAGCACTCTGCGTTGTACACTGAAGAGCCAAAAAAACTGGTACACCTGCCTAATATCGTGTAGGGCCCCCGCGAGCACGCAGAAGTGCCGCAAGACGACGTGGCATGGACTCGACTAATGTCTGAAGGTATGCAGGAGGCATTGAAATTTGAGAAAGGGTTGCACGTCTGTTACATTTAATGATTCTCGTCAGTCGTCGTTTGTCCCGTTCGTTCACGATCTTTTTTCCGGCCGCAGCGACGTCGAAGATTTGATGTTATACCGGATTCCTGATATTCAATGTACACTCGTGAAATGGTCGTACGGGAAAATCCAAATTTTATCCCTACCTCGGAGATGCTATGTCCCATCTCTCGTGCGCCGACTATAACGCCACGTTCAAACTCACTTAAATCTTGATAACCTGCCATTGTAGCAGCAGTAACCGATCTAGCAACTTTGCCAGACACTTGTTGTCTTATATAGGCTCTGCCGGCTGCATCGCTTTACTCTGATTGGTTCCATACCTCTGTTATTTGCATACGCACGCCTATGCCAGTTTTTTTTTGGCTCTTCAGTGTATTTATCACATTTACCCGTTCAACTTCCATAAACGGACTGCAGTCGGCGTACGAGCTACTATCCGACCAAGCCAAGTGTGCATCCGGTTGTACATATGTGAACTACATAGGATCACGCCGTTCTTTCCCATCCCTCTTCTATTAGTTACCCCTTCCTCCTCCAATATAAGATAAAGCAATGGGCTGCACACTTGGCTTGGTCGGGTAGTACGTGTTCCTGGGCGATCGGGCCGCGAGGGGAGGTTATCGTGTGACTTTCAGAGCTACGAGCTATTGATCTACGTCGCAAACACACGCCGCTTGACCGATAAGCGACCCAAGCCTGCATGTATGAATGTGTAAAAC
The DNA here is from genome assembly GCA_002778355.1 of Clitarchus hookeri. NCBI lineage: Eukaryota > Metazoa > Arthropoda > Insecta > Phasmatodea > Phasmatidae > Clitarchus > Clitarchus hookeri. The sequence goes on along the minus strand of NQII01000889.1, from coordinate 39,880 downwards.
ACGTACTCCTACTCCAAATGCATGCCTCCCCGCATGTCTCTGCTAGCCACGAATGAACTGTATGTAATTCTACAATAGTAATATTAATAGTTATATTCAGATAACTCATTGTATTGTGCACTTTAGGATGCATTCTAAACTTGAATATTAACGATAACTTACTCCTTATAAAAAAATTTTCACACACGGGCCACGTCACTGCATTCCGAGCAGGCTAAAGACACAGAATAAGTATGTGTATAGAATTGAAATAGCATGGCGATCCCTTTGATGTGGGCGGAAATATCTGCTGATTGGCAGCACGAAGCTATAGAACGAGCACAGTGTCTGAGTGGCTAGTGAGTGCTGAGAAAGATTCCCCATTGGTTGAGCGGCAGGCTGGCGAATAGTTTACCAGGCGCTGGTTGGTAGGGACACCCGAATTTCGCGAAAATATTTCATGACCAGTTGTATTTTCATAACACTTTAGCTTAGAGCCACTTTCTTTATTAGGCGTTATCCGTCTTAGTTGTCTGCCCGCGAATCACAGACGTGCAGTATCAGAGTAACCTAATTTTGATTGGCCAGCCAAGAAAGAAAATGTCTTCTGACAAAGGCACGCCGCCAATAAGAAAAAGAAAACAGCTTGCTTGCCCGTAGTGTATTGAAATATAGCATGTGCGGAAATCTTCTCGCGAAATGCGGGTGTCCCTAAATTGATTGGCGAACTGCGTTCTGACATATTGCTGGTTAGTGAAGTCATTTTGCTGGCATTTGCGGCTGGATATTTCGCTGTGAAACCGGCTGTTTCACTTCTGTTTCCTTAAGTATTCTATGCTAAATAACTGGTATGCGAACATTATGCCATATCAGTTTAAGTTTTTTTTTCTTTCTATTGCTTTTCGCAAAACAATAAATAATTATAAATACAAAAATTTGCTATAACATTTGAACGTGGGTTCTTCCAAAGACACACAACTGAATCGCATAATTTTTTTATGTATCTGTGTTAATAGCACATCTTATTGTCACAAACGCTAAAGTTATTTGCGAAATAATACATATTTAAGGGTACTGCAAGCGCAAGAGCCGCGGACAACACACCCAAGTGAACTGCTTGCCATGGCTGTTGAGATAACGCCAACACAACAGTAGCACAGCTACTTCAGGGTGCAGGGATGATGTTCCTCTTCTAGAAGTCAAACACTTATTCTTGGTTGTAAATTTCAAGGACGCATTTTTAACCTTACAGAACATAGGTCTACGTCATGTGTTTTATGTTCTGTTGTGTGCGAGGTTTTTTAAGGGACCAAAACAGTGATGAAAGCCATTTTATTTCCTATTTTCATATTCCTATTAATTCCTAGTTTGTGCCAGTTTTTATTGAATATTCATAAAATATTAATTTCTAGAATACTTTTTTAAAAAGCCCGTTGTATTATATAGTCACTACTAGAGTATCGCCAAACAGTGACGAAAATATTAGTTTGATTTTTTTTTCAACACACCGCGTTTTTATATGAATGAAATATGTCCACTAAATGTAATACATTCTGGTTGCATGAAACTAGATAGGAGGACGTATACAAGCAAAAGTTCCAATGCACGTATTTTATTCGACAGGGTTCTAACCACCTCAAATTCAAGACATGCAGTTTTGTGGTGCCAACTGCAAAAGAACATTCCGGTGTTGAAAACACAGTCAGTGGTTATTGCGCATGAAGCATGCGCACTCTGCCATATATTCCTTCCGCGGTCATAACAGTGTACGGTGGCGCCAAGTGCAAGTAGTGGCAAAGGAGCCGAACTACGTGGCCAGCGTGCCTAAATAAGTAAATTCTAGCAAAATATTTTACAGTGTCGCAAAATATGTGTACACTTCTTCTAAACGCAACATAAAGCATACTTTTCTGTTAACTTGGGTAGTGTATGTACTACTGTTTCATGAGTTCTCCACGTAATACAGTTGGGTTCAGTGTTCCATTGTAAGCACTCTGCTTTTACTTGTACATAAACGCAAATCATAAATATTAAGGTACGGTTTCAGGTGTTGCAAATAGGAATTTTTTTTTTTGTGTTTGCTGTACTTCAAAAGACAAACTACTTGTTTTTCTACCACAACCGTTCAGCTGTAGGTTTNAAATAAGTAAATTCTAGCAAAATATTTTACAGTGTCGCAAAATATGTGTACACTTCTTCTAAACGCAACATAAAGCGTACTTTTCTGTTAACTTGGGTAGTCTATGTACTACTGTTTCATGAGTTCTGCACGCAATACAGTTGGGTTCAGTGTTCCATTGTAAGCACTCTGCTTTTACTTGTACATTAACGCAAATCATAAATATTAAGGTACGGTTTCAGGTGTTGCAAATAGGAATTTTTTTTTTGTGTTTGCTGTACTTCAAAAGACAAACTACTTGTTTTTCTACCACAACCGTTCAGCTGTAGGTTTANTTTTTTTTTTGTGTTTGCTGTACTTCAAAAGACAAACTACTTGTTTTTCTACCACAACCGTTCAGCTGTAGGTTTATTGTTTGGTGATCAGTGATATATGCTATTCACGGTAAAGTGAGCACTTTTTAAAGCCCTCTCATTTGAAATAATAGTCAATAAATATATTTTATTGTGGTCTTATACTTTAACTTTCGAGTCCGGTGAAATAGATACACTGTGTTTATTATTTACAAGGCAACATTTATTTTCAAAAGTGGTGGGAAGTATAAAAAATGACTGACAGGAAAAAAAGTAACAAGGGCTTCAAAAGTGCACACTTTACCGTAAACCGTATATACGAACCAGTCTAACGTAGATCAGTATCACAATTTACGAATCAGCTACCCACAGGGAAGATAACTGGACGCAGTAGGCCCTATCGCAGTGTCCAGTACAAGCGTAATATATCCTTCCTGCGTAACATGTAGACAATTGTCTTCATGCAATTCCAGAAACGAAGGGAATATTTTGACAGTTCGGCGAAAGTAGCGCCAATGTTTGCTTTTCGCCTGTGTCTCCCTCCGCCATCAGCTGATGGGTCAAGTAACAGCTGTATTGTTTATTTACATGCGGTCATCAGCTGATCCATTTGTAGGGACACGAAAATTTCGCGTTTTCAAATGTACTGTAGGCTAGACTCCACGCTCGCATGTATTTCCGAGCCTCAGCTTTCTGTTCATTGGCTGTTGCCCCAGTTTTACTTCAGACCAGGTGGCACGGGAATCGGTGCTTGTTTCCTTACAGATCTGTTATTGGCTGAGATTTCACCTGGGCGTGTCTGATAAAGTGTGATACAACGGGGCAAACACAAGAGATACACATGTGTTTGAAGTCCAGCTTGTCCTAAAATGAACTCGAGAAATTTTCCAGTCCTTATCCATTTGTCATTGTTCTGATAAACAAATTTTACTGTGTTTATAGATGAACTTCCGTCTAAAAAAAAGTTAGGTCGTGAAAGTAAAAATTGGAAAGCATGTATAAAGTTAAATATTTTGTGAGGAAATCATAATGTGAAACTATTAAAGGAATTAAGTTTAAATTTCGGTACAACAAAAAATGTTCGTGCTTGTAGGCTAAAAGAACCCATTTATTTTATGCAGCAAGCCTTTCGACATCACTGTTGCAGAATTTCATCGGTAGTGGCCGGTCTTTTTTGTAATATACTTTTAACACGAACCATTTCCCAAGGAAATACTTGCTAACTGCTGTAACTTGTAGTTCATTGCCTATATACTGCGGTACTTCCAGCATTGGAGGTCATATATGGTGATATTTCCACTTAAAGTAGGCAAACATGTTTGTTACACAACGTGTGAAGGTGAAGCGCCGTTTATTATACACGGCGAATTCAGTTTATTGTCTTCAGCAAGATGGTAAGTGTATTTCTTATGCTATATAAAGCATGGAATTCTTAGGAATTCGCGTAAATTGCCGAACAGCATATTTCCATTGATAAATAACATTTGCTTTTCAGCCTTCTTTTCGCTGAAGTAAGAGGGGGTTATGCCGAGAAACAAAATAGCGGGACAATCTGAGGAAGCCTTAAATATTACAGGCCGAATAGAAATTATTAGCAAGCAGAATCGCTGCACATGGAAATATAATACTTAAAAAAAAACACAATTCGGGGGAAATATAAATCTCTGGGTATTCGTTCGTATATTTGTTTTACACATGCAAAACAAGTAGTTTCGTGGAAAGGCTTACCAAGAGCGCTGGAGCGAGCTGGCGAATAGATCACAGCACAGTTCGCTGCAATATTCATAATTGTTTATTATATTTTTGAATAAATTAAACTTTAACTAAGTATCTTCTATAACATGTAATATTGATTTCGTTTTCAATACGAATTAAAAACAGCAAGAGCAGTGATGTTTTGGCAATGGCTAGTAAGAAATATTTCACAGTTAAAGTATTGTTTTAACAAAATTTTTTGGGATACAATTTGTAAATTAAACGTTGCCTACTGAAACATTTAAATTTTTAGCTAGGTCTGATGGAAACATATTTCATTGTTACTGTCAAAAATATCAACGCTAAATACTGTGCGTAAGCCCTAGTGACATGGTGTTTTTTTTTTTTTTTTTTTTTTTTNTACCTAGGAAGAAACTGTCGGCGGAGCGGAGCTTGTCGCTCGTTTTCTCTCTCTCTCTCTCTCTCTCTCTCTCTCTCTTTCCCTCCCTCTCTCTCTCTTTCGGGAAGTTTGGGAAGTTTTGCACTTCTAGTAGTAGCAGGAAATTTATACACGTTTCCAATTTTATCATATTTCATACTTCGTACAGCAAAAAGGATGATTTTTGAATTTGTAATTTACAACTGAACAGAGATTTTAATGTTTGAATACTTATTATATTATATTTTAATGCGATGGTGAGAAAAATACAAATCCGAAGTTGGCAGAAGGGGTGAGTGGCGACATGATATGGCGTGTTGCTGTTGGTTGCTCAACGAAGCATTAATTTTTCTTGCTCCGAAAAATACTTCAAATTACCACATCAAGTTTGTACACGTTGTGCTTTTTATACATACCTAGGCAAGTTACGATGTTGTTATAAATATGTGTTTCCATGATAGTAATAAATATACTGTAATGTGTGTCTTGAGTGCTGCGTGTGAGGTTGCGTCCTGACCGTTACGCTGGCGCGGTGTGTGTGTGATTGCAAATATTATACGAGCGAAATTTATACGTTTTAACCATTAACTGTTTTTATGACGAAGTTAATTATTTTATTCACGTCTGTTTATTTATTACAACGTTTTACCTTTGCCCTCTGTTTTTGAAACACAGCTGTGTAACGTGCCTACGTTTCTGTGATGTGAATGTTTGCACAAACCAAACAAATTACTAAGCCCAGCCAGAAAATTTTTAATAAATAATTTAATAAATCTAGTAAAAACTAAGTAACTACGCAAATAAATACACCGAAGAGCCAAAAAAAAAACTGGTATAGGCGTATGCAAATGGCAGAGGTATGGAACCAATCAGAGTAACGCGATGTGGTCGGCAGCTAGATCGGTTACTGCTGCTACAATGGCAGGTTATCAAGATTTATGTGAGTTTGAACGTGGTGTTATAGTCGGCGCACGAGAGATGGGACATAGCATCTCCGTGGTAGCGATAACATTTGGATGTTCGCGTACGACCATTTCACGAGTGTACCGTGAATATCGGGAATCCGGCAAAACATCACATCTTCGACATCGCTGCGGCCGGAAAATTGGCGCAGATTGGATTTGTGAACTGCCCTGCAGGATTCATGGTGTGAATTGCCTCGTGCATACCTTCAGACATTAGTTGAGTCCACGCCACGTCGTCTTGCGGCACTTCTTCGTCTTCGAGGGGGGGGGGGACGCTACACGGTATTAGGCAGGTTTTCCAGTTTTTTTTGCTCTTCAGTGTATGAGCGGAATAAAAGTTACGATAGGCCTATTTGTGTGCATATGTTCACCACCATCTTTTAAGTTTGTCGCTGCTACGAACAAAAAATAAGCGACACGAATTGTGTGTTTGAATTTTCTCTCTTTTTCGTTGGACTGGTTGCTCCTTCGTTTTAATATTTATTCCAACTATGGCCGTCCCTTTAACGAAATAACCCAACACACATGAATAACAAGAGGTTAACTACTACATTGTAACATAGTTGTAACAGGGTTACACACAGTCGCTGCAAATTATAAACGTGTATTATGTGTAATGTGCTATATCGTGTGTAATGCATATGTTAGCAATGTAAAATAATAACCGTTAGTACTATCGCCAATACAGGCATTGTTAAAAAGTCATAAAACTGACCAAGTATGGTTGTAGGCCTAAATTGTGAACATTCGTACGTAATGGGTTTTGAAATATGAGAGAATTCTTTGAACAGATGTAAACAGTAAACAAAGCATTTGACAGTTAAAACGTAGAAGTAGCATGCCAGTGTTTATGTTTACGTTTAGCGGAAGGATACGTAATCGGTAACCAAAAGTATAAATTTAGCAGGTTATCAGAAAAGCGTAGTTAAACAATACTCGACGTTATTATTTTTGCATAACATACAGTTAGAAATAAATATCATACGAAAGGCAGATGAAATTGTAAATTCAGCGAACAAAAAAAAAAATTGCAAACTTTAATCTTGAGACGTATGGATTTATAAGCGTGTGTTTAAAATATGTATACATTCAATTTAAAATAACCAGAATTTTTCAAAATGAACTGATGCATTTTTGCAAGTAACAGTTGCAATAATTTTTTTCTATCTTAACTGTGCAAAATATTATAATAAAGTTTACCTTAAACTTAATACAAGTTCTTTTTTTATATATAGTTACCTACATATGCAAAAACATTGGACAGCAGAAGGCTAAAATCGATTTATGCAGCAAACATTGTTCTTTTTTTCGTTTACACTGTAAGTAAAATAAAATATTCCTGAGAAATAAAAATTCAATTTGTGACACATTTGTATACCAGCTTGGCTCAGAATGAGAAACTAGTGCAATCCAAAGTTTCTTACAAAACGTGATAGTACGCGTAGGGCATGCGTTCTGGCGAACTAAAAGAGAGCTGGATTTATGCTGATTCAGCTTTACAACCTTGGCGCGAAATGCGCTGAATTTTATTACCGGGTTAGGTCCGAAGCAAAATAAATAAACAAACAAACTTTGAAAAAACGCAAGCGGGAATTTTCTGCGAAAGTACCTCGCGTATTTGCGCCGTAACTCACGGCCTCAAAGAGAAAATTTCGCAGACGCCTTCGAGTCGTGTTTACACGGGCGGGTGGCCTAACGAGGGACAGACGGATACTATGTGTTTCTCCCGGAGACGTGTTAGAGGCAAGATGGGGGGGNCACCCGGTAGGTATGAGATCACCTGAGGAGGAGTGGTTTGCAGAGTGTGCTTTCCTTCGCTGCAAAGTTTAGTCTATACTTATAAGTACTGGCACCCGAATTTCATCTCTGTAATCTTAAGTATTCTGTGATATTACGGTATGCGCGGTCATTATAGCGGCATTTTCTGGAGAGCTTTCCTTTTATTGTCCTCAACAGCTGCATTATAGAACTTCGGCATTCATAAAAGTTAACATAACACTTTAAATTTAACGCCAATACATGTAACTACTTTCTCTCCGTCGGCACAAATTTTATCGGAAGCATAACGGCCAGTCAGCAAGTTAAAATATATGCACGTAGCGGCAGTGACATTTTTCAAAGTCTAATGTCAAAACTGATCAGTTAAGGTGGCTACCTGGTTGAAGGAATTTTGCACGCCTGAGGCATAAAAGCGTGGGAGAGCTAGGGGCGACCGAGACATGCGCATCACACTATCGTCTTCTCCACGCGTAGAAGCACTGAACTGGCGTGCAGTCTTGCTGTTGATAACGCCCCTCAATGAGACTTTCAGCGGAGACCCTAACATTTTATGACGTAACAATAAAAATTAATATCTGTTGCATGTCCCTATTCCTTTTTTAATGTTTTGTGCCGGAATGTTTATACCTAAAAAATAACAGTTAAAACACCCGTTTGAGCCATTTTCACTGTCACAAAACATGCTTTAGAGAGAAATGGTGGAAGTGAAAAATGTATACAGACGCGTAACGTTTCTTAAGTGCGATTCGTAGGAAGACCTCACTCAGGAACGTTGGAAAGTTTTTTAATAAAAGGTTTTCTGCTGGAGCTCTGCACACTGTTCGGCGGCTTAGCCAGGCGGCCACCTTAAAACTGAAAGTGTGAAACCTCTGGCATATGGACACTTTAGCACCAATGGAGCCTGTGGAAGCAAGGTGCACCGAGGTTAACGCACATAAGTAGTTGTAAAATGGGAGTCCAGCGTCAGTGACAAAAAAAGGGGGGGGGGCAGGAACGAGAGGACGAGCTGACTGCCATCTTTATGACATCACGTGGCAACCTCCTGCTATGTCCTTCCTTGTCAACGTCGGTCATATTGGATTTCCGCTCCCTTTCTGTCATTCCTGGCAGATGGCAGCTATCTTAGATATCCCCACTTTGTGCTCATGCATTCCATGTGTGGGGTTTTCTCAGAGTCCTCCCGACATCCTTTATTTACTCACGCTCTCTCATTCCTTCCTGCCGGATTTCTTTGTTTCACGCTCTTGCATTCCTTCCTACATGTTGTCCCCATTTCACACTTGCATTTAACTTGGGGGGTTTTCTATGAGTACTCCCAGTCAATTCCACCTCCCATGCTCTATCCCTCGGGAGGGATGGTTTCTCATATTCCTTCTGGTCTCCTTTCACCTGGCATCCTGGCGGGACGAGTCTCATGTTCTGCCATTCCACCTTGGTTTTCTCATATTCCTCCCAGTCTCCTTTTACCTGGCGTCCTAGTAGGGACGAGTCTCATGTTCTGTCATTCCACCATGGGTTTTCTCATATTCCTTCTAGTATCCTTGCACCTGGCATCCTGGCAGGGATGAGTATCATGCTCTGTCATTCCACCTTAGGTTTCTCATAATCCTTCTGATCTCCTTTCATCTGGCGTCCTGCCGGTACGTGTCTCATGCTCTGTTATTCTACCATGGTTTTCTCATATTCCTTCTGGCCTCCTTTCACGTGGCGTCCTAGCGGGGATGAGTCTCAAGCTTTGTAATTCCACCATGAGTTTTCTCATATTCCTTCTGGTCTCCTTTCACCTGGTGTCCTGGCAAGGAAGAGTCTCATGCTCTGTCATTCCACCTTGGTTTTCTCATATTCCTTCGGGTCTCCTTTCACCTGAGATCCTGGCAGGGACGATTTTCATACTCTGTCATTCCACCTGCGCGAAACGGATCGAGGCCTGTCCAAGCACGCTAGCCTAGAGTCGCGCCACATGTAGCAAGTACATACTAAGTCCACCTATAAGCATAGTTGTGTGTATTTTCCGAACCGTTTAAGATATAGTCACTAAATTCATAACATTTTCATCACCCACGACAACAGAAAGGGTCGCAGGGTAAAGTATACCCTAAGCCTACTTATAAGAATAGTTGGCTGTAGTTTCTGAACAATTTAAGACAGTCACAAAATAATATAACGCAGGCATCACCCCGACAACGAAAAGGGCCACAAGGGTCAAGTATGCTCTAAGTCTACTTATAAGCATAGTTGGATGTAATTTCCGATTCGTTTAAGGTACAACCACCAATTACATAACATAGGCATCACCCCCGACAACGAAAAGGACAGCTGGGTCAAGTATGCCCTAAGTGCACTTATAAGCATAGTTGACAGTCATTTCCGAACCGTTAAAGATACAATAACTAATTTAGAACATAGGTATCAACCCTTGATGACTAGAAGGACCGCAGGGTCAAGTACGCCCTAAACCCACTTATAAGCATAATTGGTTGTTATTTCCGAACCGTTTAAGATATAGTCACCAAATTCATAACATACTCATCGCCCCCGACGACGAACAGGGCCGCGGGTCAAGCACGCCATAATTCTGCTTATAAGCATAGTTGGCCACCATTTCCCACCCACTGAATCTATAGGCATCAAATTCATATCATAAACATCTCCTCTGATGAAGAACATGGTTGTAGGGTCAAGTAAACTTTTAAGGGTCTTATATGCATAGACGACCGCCATTTCCCATTCACCAAACCTATAGTCATCAAATGCATAAAATATACATCGCCGCAGACAACGAACAGGAAGTAGTGTCAAATACGCCCTAATCCCTCATATAGACATAGTTGGCTATAGTCACAAAATGCATAACATAGGCATCACTTCCGACGACGAAAAGAACCGGAGTGTCAAGTTCACCTTAGGCCTTCGTATAAGCATAATTGGCTGCCATTTCCCACCCACAAAAACTATAGTCACCAAATTCATATCATATGCCTCACCTCCGATGTCAAACAGGGTGGTTGGGACAAGTTCACCTAAAGCCCCTTTACAAGCATAGTTGCCCGTCATTTACCACCCACCGAAACTACGACCACCAAATTTATTTCACATTCATCACTTCCGACTGTAATCAAAGAGATAAGGGCAAGTAGGGCTTAAACCCTTTTAGAAGCATAGTTGGTCAGCATTTCCAAACCTTTGAAGTTCGGGAACATGTAGCAACATGAAATGACAGAGCACGAGACTCGTCCCCGCCAGAATGCCAAAGGAGACCAGAAGGAATATGAAAAAACCGAGGTGGAATGACAGATCATGAGACTTGTTCATGCCAGGATGCCAGGTGAAAGGAGACCAGAAGGAATATGAGAAAACCCATGGTGGAATGAGAGAGCACGTGACTCGTCTCTGCTAGTATGCCAGTTGAAAGGAGACCAGATACGAAATGAGAAAACCCATGGTGAAATGACAGAGCGTGATACTCGTCCCCACTACGAGGCCAGATGAAAGTAGACCAGAAGAAATATGAGACAACCAAGGTGGAATGGCAGAGCATGAGACTCGTCCCGCCAGGTGAAAGGAGACCAGAAGGAATATGAGAACTCCCTCCAGCTCGAGGGATAGAGCATGGGAGACGGAAGCGACTGGGAATACTCTAAGAAAACCTCCCGTGTGGAATGCAAGAGCATGAATTGGGGACAACATGTAGGAAGGAATGCAAGAGCATGAAGTGAAGACATCCAGTTGGAAGAAATGAGAGATCATGAGAAAATAAAGGATATCGGGAGGACTCTGAGGAAACCCCACACATGGAATGCATGAGCATTAACTGGGGACATTTAAGATGGCTACCATTTGCCAGGAATGACAGAAAGGGAGGGGGAATCTAAGGTGACCGACTTTGAAAAGGAATGAGAGAGCAGGAGGTTGCCACGCGACGTCATCCAATATGGCTGTCAGCTCGTCCCTTTATCCCCGCTCCCACGCCCCTGACGCAGACCCCTCATTTTATAACTACTCACATGCACTTATGAAGAACAAAATTTAGGTTTTCCTGTAGTATCTACATGTGAGACCATGTTATAAATGGTAATTCTGCCATTTTGTAATTTCAGATTTGGACTGGCAAGTAACATGCATTAAATTTATCGTTGTCCTCAAAACTACCTCTTGGTATTGAGTGGTATCGTGTTGAGTTGATGCAAGCATACACCACTCTCCATACCCACACCGCCATTACGTGTTCGATCGAGACTTCGCAACAGGCTCAGATTACAGAGATTTTATCTTCAGTGGGTGTACACCTCTAGTGTTAGGACAACTCCTATCCACATCGGGCCGCACTGGTGTGTAATTACCTGGAGGCAAAGCATGGTACTTTTGTTAGATTGGCCGGTCCGGTTCCCTGATCTCACCACCATCAAGCATGCATGAGACCCACTCTTGTCCGGGGGGGGGCGTATTCCAGAGCGTCCAGAACTTCCAGGAACCAACCAAGAGATCTGGGTTATTGCTGCAGGGACGGGATTCCATTACACAAGAACAGCTTGAAAATCTTGCTTTCGGCACGAGGGCGTTTTGTTATGCAAAGGCCTGGGAAAAACTGTTGCAAATTGTCATAGTTATAATAATGACAGCTACAAGAAAATATGTATGACAAAACTCTGTCACTTTTTGTCACCGTGACTGGCGAAGCTAAGAAACAATCGTGCATCGAAAACGGGTTTCTTTCTTCAAATCTGCCCATACAAAATATACTTTAATGATGTTATTTTATTTAAATCAAGTAAACTGTGCATAAACCCCTTCATTTATAGTCCAATATGTTGTGTAAAACATATTTAAAAAGAATGGATTACAGCTGGTATGGCATTTTCCGTGTTGTTAGATTTATACTTTTATGGACTCAATTTTTCTTCCCGTTCATTCATCTCAGTAAAAATATTTTCAATTTTTATCAAATCAACACCACATTTACATTCTCACAAAATTATTCACTATACTTTTCCTATGAAGAAATTTAATTGCTTTCGTGATTGCCGATTCGACCAGAATTAGAGTTCACAATAAAATATTTAGAACGGCAATTAGTACCGCGATCGAGTATTGAAATGAAATTTTCCCACACTGCACAGGACTTCATGGTTACCTCATTATTTTATTCACCCAAAGCACACCAAAAATACTTTCACTTAATTCAAAATAACTTACTACTGCAAAGCTGTTACCCGGACCCATCGCTTTCTGGTCATACTTTTTTTATGCTTATCTAAAACAGCGGTAGTAACAGTGGCAATAAATATTTCTACAGTTATAAGTGAATAGTTCAGATTAGTTTTTTTCATAAATGTTGTAAATATTAAGCATGACGGCATTCGGAGTAATAATTTCCTATTTCCCTTTAACATAAATAAAAATATTCCAAATACATTTGTGGCAGATATACAAATGTTGAGTACGTTGCGCTTGTGTATCGTCGTGATATGAAACAGTTTCGTTTTGCAAGAACATTTTATGTGAACGCTGTGTGGTAGTCACTTTTCATTTTGTTACGTTACCTCACGTCAGTGTCGTGGAATAGGTCGTGTCAGGCATCATGTGGTTTGGTAATGCCAGGCGGACTTTTGAGTCCAGCGTGGGTGAAAATTGTTTATGAATATCTTCTGATATGTTGTCCAATTACAATGATGCAGTCTGTTGCTCTTCATGTCAGTGGAAATACAATTGCTAGAGAAGATAGCTGGAAAAGTTGACAATTTGCTGTATGGTCCAACGTACTCTACACATGTCCGTCGTAGCTACTATCACATTGGGTCAATGTGGACTCTGATACTCTAAAGCACAACGTTTATGATTTGTCTGAAAATAACTAATCCGAGACAAACATTCGCAAACAAATCATAAAAGGTTAAACTCAATTTTTTAGCTATTTTACAATGTCTCTAGCAACATATTATACTGTACTTTTTTTACCCACAAGAATAGGGATACATTTTCTTCGTGTCTGCATTGAAGAAAAAAATATGGTCAAGTTTTCTCGCCATAGAATTATTTTCCAAATAGTTCCGCCATTAGAACTCTGGCGTAGGTTAATTTCTTAATAGACTCACTCAGAGCCAGCGTACATAATAATGTGCAATGACCGAACATGCACATGGTTGTGTACTCTGGGACTGAGTGAGTTTATCAAGTAACTAAGCAATGTTATGTGCGAGGTAGCGCAGTAGTAAAACACTCGACTTGCATTCAAAAGGACCTGAATTCAGTTCCCGGACCGGCCATCCTTATTTAGGTTTTCCAGAGTTTTCCGGAATCACTCCAGGTGAATGCTGGGATGGCTCATTTATACCGGCCCTGCCTGATTCCTTCCTATTTCCAGAATGAATAGTGTTCCCCTACGAAGGCCTTGTTGATGTTCGTAGGCACTCAACACAAAAAATAAATTAATAAAAATAAAATAGCGAGGCTAATACTGAGTCAACAGATAAAAAAAGTATTTTTAAAACTCAAAATTATTAACGAAAAGGAGTCTGAAATTTTAGGGGAGAGTTATGGGTAGTATGTTGGGGAGAGGAGAGGTAATTGCTATAAAAATAAGACTCGCTAATGGCCAAGTAAAAAGTGGGGGTCCTGGGGTTTCTCCCCCGGGAAAACTTTGAAATTCAAGGCTAAACTTCAAAGAGTAACTAAGCTTATTTCATGACAAAATCATATACGTTCTTCTGACACTAATTTATTTTTGAGCCAAAATGTGCAAATAGGTTTAAAGTGCATTCGGCTAGCTTCGAAATTTTTTTAATATATGGTAAAACAATTAAATTATAAAAATTATAGTTAATTATTTACAGAACTTCCTAGTGCAGGGTCAGCGAAGCACGGAACTATCTAAAAATTCTGTTTCTCCGGGAAGGCAATCGCTTCCCCCCACCCCCTTTTTTTTTTTTTTTTTNTTTTTTTTTTTTTGCAACACATTAGGCTCCAGCGTATTTCATTTAGTGTGTGCCAAGCTTTAAAATTAACACTCCGCTGGTGGACGCCCATTCAAATCCCCGCCCACCGTGCGTTGCAAAATGTTTGAAATACACGTATTTTTCACGAAACTAATAAACGTGTGTGTAACGTGTTGATATACGAAAAGAACAATTCAGACAAGGCCTGTTGACTATTTTCAAGACGTCATGCACATTGTAAACACATTTTTGGAGCACTCACTACACAGCTAGAAACGGTTTTTTCAAAAAACTCTTATCTCAAAATATACGCGTCAGAGACATGCAAAAATGTCCACGGGCCGTATATTGGATATTGACTTTCCACGAATAAAATAATACTGTCGCCGCCGAAAGTCCCATTTATACACGCAGCGCGACGAGAACGCTGCACGCCAGTTCAGAGCCTTGCGCTTACTGGCGATGGCGCGCTTGATGCGCGTGGCACTGTCGCCCTTATCGCTCTTGCTCTTCTCGGCCACGGACGTGAGAAAAGATGGCTCCTGGCGGGCGCAGACGTAAACCGTCGTTTGGTCGTGGGCAGGGGGGTGGGGGGCTTTACCGCCGCGTGTCGAGACCGCAGAGCCAGACCCCGCACTCGCCGGTCTTTGACGGCATCTACGGATGCTGCCTCCGAGATGGGCGATAAGTCACGAGCCACTTTGAGCCAGCTCGAGCTCGGACGCGCGCGTCAACAAACTCGCCAGACCAGCGCCGACCTCTGCAAACAAATTGTTTTCCTCGCTGAAAAAACTTCTTAACGCTATCGCTGTCTTGTCGAGGATAAATTATTCGCTACTGGCCACGTGTGTGTTCGACGTTATCCGGACTGGTCATTTTCGACTAATTTCTTCTTGAGAAGTCGAACAAGCTAGTATAGAAACTATTAACTTGGAATGTTGTGATTTTAAAACGGCGTTAGTTTTACCTTGATAATTTTTGCATTCAGTTGAATTAACCTGTAAGTATCCTACAGTGAATTTGTATATTTGTTTCAGTGAGTTGGGCTTCAGTCTATGTCTTGAGATATTGCAGTTCCCTCTTATATTCTAAGTATGTTCTGTATAATTATATCGGGTGAGGCAACTAAGGCAGTTCACCTGAATTAACACCGCCAATTTCAGTGTTAGGAGAAAATGTTTCAGACAAATGTTGCTTGCGTCTAAAGCATTAACAACTTGATAGTGATAATTACCCCGTACGTGGAAGAGTAAAGAAGATACAAAGGTCAAATTCGTTACTTTAAATGGAATGGTAATTTTTATTAATACTTCTCGACTGTGCGTATGATGTGTAATAAATGGTTCTTAACAGAACTTTCGGTGGTAGTTGGAAAGGTCGGTCAGGAAACACGAAATGGCATGCACGTTTCCCGAATTAACGCCTACGGACTTATGTCTGTGCGAAGACTAAAGCAACAGGTCTACAAAGACCCACCGACGACTCCCGAAGACATGAAAGGCCGTATAACACATTTTTGTTGTTCGATAAGTCCAGATGAAATTCGACGTACGGTATTGTCCGCTCAGAATCGCTTTACAGTGTGTCTCAAANTTGTTGTTCGATAAGTCCAGATGAAATTCGACGTACGGTATTGTCCGCTCAGAATCGCTTTACAGTGTGTCTCAAAACACAAGGTAACCAATTTGAACACCTGATATAACACTAAAATAACAAAGGAAGAGTAGTCTGAGGCTGGCGTTTGTTTAAACAAAGGACGGCTACGGTCGCTGCAGGACGGCGCTACGTCGGCCCATTGTTCCGTGCGGCANAAACAAAGGACGGCTACGGTCGCTGCAGGACGGCGCTACGTCGGCCCATTGTTCCGTGCGGCAGCGCAGTTTGCTTCGTCATTGACCTTCAGCGATCTTTAATGATTAGCAAATGTCATCGTATTTATTACTTCTTCATGCGCACTGTCGAGGGGTGTTAATAACAATTGTCTTTCCATTTAGATTAACGCGGTTGACATTTGCATCTTCTTTACCCTCCCACGCACGGGGTAGTTATCACAATCAAGTTATTAACGCCTTGGACCTAAGAAACTTTTGCCTGGAACATTTTCTTCTACCACTGAAATTGGTGGTGTTGTTCAGGTGGCCTGCCTTAGTAGGGCGTGTCAATTTGGAGGGCAAAAATAAAAATTTGTGATTTTTGTGAATGAGGGGGTCCAAAAATGTGCCTTTGGATGTGTAATATCCTAATTTGAAAGATTTTTCCTTATTCATAAAGATTTACCTTGGTAAATTTGCGCTGGATTATAATCTATATTGAAATTTCCGAAAAAATTGGATAACTTATTAACTTTNAAGATTTACCTTGGTAAATTTGCGCTGGATTATAATCTATATTGAAATTTCCGAAAAAATTGGATAACTTATTAACTCCAACAAAATTTGCTTAAAAAGTGGTTTAATGAGCTTAAACAATTTTATTTGTATTTTTTCTTTATTATGAAACAGTGAAAACACATTGTAAAAAATGTAAAAAGCTTCAACCAACAATATTCATCAAATCTTGCTTCGATTCATTCCTAGACATCATTCTTCTGCTTGCTTCCTGGCCTCTAACGAATCCTTCTCGTTTCTCATGAGTATACACTTTGCCAGAAGCCTCTGTTACTTGTTTCACACGTCTCTCTATGGACTGTCCATGACATGGGCACTTTGGAACTTGCATTGGCTCTTCAACAAACTTTCTTATTTCTGATATTTTGAGTTTACACGTAAGTAGAGGCTCATGTACTTTTTCTGACCAGTCTATCAGTTCCAAAAGGGAAGTTGCATTTGGATTTACTGCAGGTGTTTTCCTAGGCCGAACAGATAGGTCTCCTGGTGTATCATCATCTTCATTCCTTAATTGAATTATCTTCTGGACCCCTGCTTTCCTTTCTTTATGGTCTTCCGAGCATAAAAGTGTCTGAAGCACCATTTCACTAAATGCGAACCACGATGAACGTTGGATTGTTGGCAAAACAATATCTGCTACTGCCTTCTTCTGAGATTTTAGGAGCTTCAATTGATAAAGAATGTGGCGAGGTCCTTCCACCCAAGAGAATTTCATTTTAATTGTAAACCAGCAGGGATAGTAAACGCCAACAATGTATTCCACAGGCAGCTGTAACANTGTAACGTCTTCAAGTTTTTGCCTTTAAGGCCATGTTTTGAAACCCATATGCAACAAATCCTATTCGCAGTTGTTAACCACCGAGAGTGGCTTACAGGACCAATGGATAGTAATGCCAGATCAATTGGAAGTACACCTGTCCTTATGGCCTGAGTTATCCTGTAACAATAAGACTAATCTGTAGAGAGATCTTTGAGAACAGTGTCACTCAATGGAACCAAAGGCTCTGGAAAGGATATTCTGACAAATGAGGGATTGTTTTCAAGTTCTGTTGCAGCATCAAACATGTTGCCAATCTTACCACTCCACTTGATGTTAGACAAAGTTTTTCCATCCAACTCGGTGATCAAGTGCTGCAAAGGTAGCTCTTTAGTATGAAGAGCACAAACCAACCAGATGAGTTTATGATTCAGCTTTGCCCCAGCCCAATGCTTGACCCCTCCTTCCCAACCAGTGTTAACATTCGTTGAGTCACCATCAATAGCCCGCAAGCTTTTATCAATGACGTTTTTCATTAAAAAATCCACAAGATGGTTAGCAATAACTTCAGCAGGTTTCCTTTTCGTTAAGTCTTTCTCTGGAGTAAAATGGCAAAGATACCTTCCCCCTGGCTCACTGCAAACAGTGTAATGCTCTTCTTTCACAATACTTGGAAACTGATGACTTGAGTTATCTGCCTGTAACAGAACTTTAGTGAAATCTTGGCGTCCGTCAAAGAAGATACATTCAATATTGCCTGTCCTGCATCGAGCATGAAATTCTTCATCAAGTGCTGTCAATACTTTTTCTTGTGCCTCTTTTACTTCATTGTGATCAACTGTAAGTATCCTGTCTCCTTCAGTAATTAATCCAGCATCCAAAAATGCAGCTGTTGATTACCGTCGACATCGTGTATCTGGCTCACCATACCTAGTACTTTGCAATGCAACATTGCGCAATTGTAATGTATTATATTGACTTGTACTTGAAGTAGAAGGTACATCAGACTCATCACATGGAATCTGCAAAGGATCTTCAGATTCTTCATCTTTGACGGAGAAAAGAACTTCATGTGGTTGTAATGTTAATTCTTCCTTCCTTTTCAGCTTATATTCATAAATTATTCTTAATTCATCTTCTTGCCTCTTCTGCTTTTTAATTTGTCTTCTGTGCTCAGGTAGATCTGGTAATTCAATTTGATGCTGTCCAATAGATCCAGCCTTCTCTCTTTTACTATGAATAACCAATAGTTCTTTGACAGGGATTTTCATATCCTTAGAACAAGAGCAGGAGATGTGCACTTCATGTTTACAGTTGGCACCACCGGGACATGGACCCTCAAATTCTGGACACAGCTTAATCTCACACTTGCCATTTAGGATGTCAAAGAGCTTGTCTAACTTTGCTATGAAAGCCTCTTTCACTTCCAGTTTTCCTCTGCCAAGTGATATGTTTTTGGCCTTTTCCCAGTTTTCTTCTATCGTCTTCAGGACTGTGGCTCTTGAATTTAAAATTGGCACTACAAAACCACTGTTTGCTCGCTCCCACTGTTCAAGCACTTTTGGATAAATATCCTTTGCAAGAGTGGCTGCTGGGTAATTTGTGACATTCTCTACACTCTGTTCTCTTAGCAGAATCCCATATCTTAGAACATCATGCAGAGTTCGGAAGGCAGCATTTCTCGACCAGTTCCAATGAAGTTACTTATGTGACTGGAAGTTGCCAATCTTGTCTTCCTTTACTAGCCATGGTTCCAAATTTTCAGATTTTGAAATTGAAAGAAACTATTCATGCTTGGAAAAAGAAAAAAAAAATGTCACTATTTGTATGATATTAACAAAAATTAATAAAAAGACACTCAGCTGCAAATGAGTATTACTAGTTTAAACACTTTTACGAGTGGCATAAAATATTTTTACAGATGTCATAGTATAATATAAGTATATTCTTAAACATAGAGCAGAAGTACAAACAGAAATAATGATAAGAAGGCACTTCTTGAGAGAAGACAGTTTGCTGCGAATTTTACATGAAACATGAACATATCACGAAATTGAAGTACCTATTTACCAAGCAAACCAATGTAATTGCCAGTTCATGTAAATATATTTGTGAATCGCTAACCAAAATACAACTTTTTGATTCCCCTAATTTTTTGAAAAAGGAAGTCAAAAAATTTGACACGCCCTACTGCCTTAGGTGCCTCACCCGGCATGTATTGCTATGCGTGGAAGCATCGGCGGCCTTGTTACGCTTGGACACGATGAGGCGCAGATATGATGACTCCTGCCGGCACTAGGAATGTTGATATCGGAAAAAAAATATATTTTATAATATTGATTATTTATATAAGTATAATTTTACGAAACGGTATATCGAAATAAAATTTTTTTTCTGTGCTTCGAAATCCGTTATTTTATGTATTGAACGAATCGACAAATGTAAAATTGCCTGGAATATTACATACTGAGGACACGAGACACTGCAGAAAGATGTAGTGCCTGTTTCTGATGTATGTTATCAAGTAAATATAGTAATTTTTTAATTCAATTTTTGTATTCAAAACAGAGCGTGTTAAAAGAGAATTTTAAAAAAATATTTATTTCCGATAACTGTAAAAAGATATTGATTTTGATAAAATATCTTTGAAATATATTAACTATTTACTCCGATATATCGTTGATATAATATAGTCATTCCGATATATCGATATTTCTTCAACATCCATACTGGCACGTCTGCTTCTCCAGGTNTTTGGATAAATATCCTTTGCAAGAGTGGCTGCTGGGTAATTTGTGACATTCTCTACACTCTGTTCTCTTAGCAGAATCCCATATCTTAGAACATCATGCAGAGTTCGGAAGGCAGCATTTCTCGACCAGTTCCAATGAAGTTACTTATGTGAGTGGAAGTTGCCAATCTTGTCTTCCTTTACTAGCCATGGTTCCAAATTTTCAGATTTTGAAATTGAAAGAAACTATTCATGCTTGGAAAAAGAAAAAAAAAATGTCACTATTTGTATGATATTAACAAAAATTAATAAAAAGACACTAAGCTGCAAATGAGTATTACTAGTTTAAACACTTTTACGAGTGGCATAAAATATTTTTACAGATGTCATAGTATAATATAAGTATATTCTTAAACATAGAGCAGAAGTACAAACAGAAATAATGATAAGAAGGCACTTCTTGAGAGAAGACAGTTTGCTGCGAATTTTACATGAAACATGAACATATCACGAAATTGAAGTACCTATTTACCAAGCAAACCAATGTAATTGCCAGTTCATGTAAATATATTTGTGAATCGCTAACCAAAATACAACTTTTTGATTCCCCTAATTTTTTGAAAAAGGAAGTCAAAAAATTCGACACGCCCTACTGCCTTAGGTGCCTCACCCGGCATGTATTGCTATGCGTGGAAGCATCGGCGGCCTTGTTACGCTTGGACACGATGAGGCGCAGATATGATGACTCCTGCCGGCACTAGGAATGTTGATATCGGAAAAAATATATATTTTATAATATTGATTATTTATATAAGTATAATTTTACGAAACGGTATACCGAAATAAAAAAATTTTTCTGTGCTTCGAAATCCGTTATTTTATGTATTGAACGAATCGACAAATGTAAAATTGCCTGGAATATTACATACTGAGGACACGAGACACTGCAGAAAGATGTAGTGCCTGTTTCTGATGTATGTTATCAAGTAAATATAGTAATTTTTTAATTCAATTTTTGTATTCAAAACAGAGCGTGTTAAAAGAGAATTTTAAAAAAATATTTATTTCCGATAACTGTAAAAAGATATTGATTTTGATAAAATATCTTTGAAATATATTAACTATTTACTCCGATATTGCGTTGATATAATATAGTCATTCCGATATATCGATATTTCTTCAACATCCATACTGGCACGTCTGCTTCTCCAGGTAGAAACGGCTGGCTAACTACATCACCGCAGCGCCGGTGGAGGGAACGAATGACAGCTGACCTGGATTGGCGTCACTGGCCCCCTTCCTCCCGCCGTTCTCTTGCTGGAGAAGTCGGAGACTACGGACTGTTGCACGAACTTTCTGGTCACAGCCTCATCGGTGCAACTCGACGAGTGAAGATGGTTCCGGGCCAGGGTGCCTACACTATAAATACGGCCGCAGCCGGAGAGTAGACAGTGTGCGATAATCATCTGCGAAGTGAGGAAAATGGCGAACGAAGAACAGGCCATCGAGGGAAGTTGAAGAAGAGGACCGGCGGCGAACGAGGTGTGAGAGACTGCAGCGGAAGGCAAGGTTCCCGAGAAGTGGAGTGCGACTGTGTATGGGAGCTCTCGAGGTGCTCCAAAACATTCCAGGACAGGAAAGATTGGTAATATGTGGAATGTAACAGGATGTACCAGATTCTACGAGTGATACAGACTTGATTGTAAGTACTGGAACTGTCGGATATATAATATAAACATTTCAGTAGTATTTCGATAGGTTTAGAGTGGAGCGGGGAGGTTTGGGTGGCTCTTAACATTGAGATCTTGAGAGCCGATGAGGGCGAAGTGAGGTATGCAGCAGCTCCAAAATGCAAGGGCGGGGGAATCACGAGATCCCCGAGAAAACCCGCTGATCAGAGGCATCGTATGGCACGATTCCCACATGCGAATATCCGGAAGCAACCCAGCCGGGAAACGAACCCGGTTCACTTAGGTCGGAGGGGAGTAGTCGAACCACTTCACCACCGCGGCCTCAATAGTTGTTAGAGAACTGTTTACAAAGACTGATTTAATTATTTGTTTGTCCTAATTTATTTTAGGTGACAGACGATTACGTAAATATTAGCTGTAAATAGCAAGTGATAGACATTTTTTACAAGATATTAAGTTTGGAGAATTTTTTGGATTGTTTATAAATAAATTAGAAAATTATTATTAGCTCTTTTAATTAAATAAGCCGTACATGCCCTTAAGAATCTGGCTATAAACAGATACTTTGTCACTGTTGTCAGAAGTAGGATGGAGCCATTCATTCATTAATAGAATGGTAAATAAATAAGTCATTGTGTATGCTATAAATTAGTAAAATAGACTCGTTAAATAATTAATTATAGCATAAGGCCGCACAATAAGATTGTTTGTGTAAGATTCGCAGTGTATGCTCACGAGGAAAATGTCTGCGAACCCGAAGCAGTGCGAGCATTAGCTGAGTGAGGGGCTGGGTAGCCGAATTATAAATGCGACAGAAAATGTAAACGGCCAGATATGTAGTTCTGTTTATAGTATTGACGAGAATAAAAGTAATATATTTAATAGTGTTAATAAAAATGAAATAGTCAAATTAATACTGTCAGCGAACTGGTAGATAACAACATAGACAATTTTTTAGTTGATAGGAAACTCGCGTGAACGAAAATTTAGACCGCAAGATATAAGGTATTACGTCANCGCGTGAACGAAAATTTAGACCGCAAGATATAAGGTATTACGTCAATTAATTAATAATAAAATAGACGTGGACAAGAAAATTGACAGTTTAAGTGAACGAATGGATAGCGTCGAGTCAAACTAAGAGGGGGGGGGGACAGGAAGTAACTGCCTCAAGAAAGAATGAATATAATTCCTACAGTAGAAGGAAAAATGATACTCTGGGCCACCGGCTAAGGGGGAGCTGAGATTGACCATCACCGAGTCGATGAACGTGGGCAGCGAGCAGAGGTAGAGTTCGCCGCCAATACAGCCGTCGTAGGAGAGGCTGAACAGTTTTCCAATGTGGATACGCCTCAATCAGGGGTAGGTAAGAGTGTCATGACTAAGCCTGCCCTGTATGAACACGGGCAATATTTTTAAGTCGTCGCCGCTCTGAATGGTTAGACTGACGTACAGTTTGTTTACTATATTGCGGTTGTAATGGGTGGCTTTACAATAAAAGTATTGTAGTTCCTTCCAAAACGAAATAGGCTGGAGTACTCCGCACTGGTATCGGCCTTGGAGGTGCGTTTCAGTGACTGATACCTGCAACACGCTCACCATACCCAACTGCGAAGCCGCACCCAGCGACCAGGCAAACCACTTGTGGTTGTCCCACCCATCTGGATGAGTGTCCCTGTCCCGAGGATGCACAAGATGTTATCGCAGTCGGCTTCTTCGTTTATACTATCAGAGATATCAAAGTGCGGAAAGCTTTACGCCTGGTTGTACCTCACACCATGCAGGATGCCCTGCCCTATCTCTGCAGATGGGGTCAGCAAGACCGTTGTCAGTGCCCTGACGTCCAATGCGAGCAGTGACGTTGAGCGAAGACTATGACGACATCATCAATAAGACACTGAAGAATATGGAGACGACCATGACGGACATCACTTACAGAGCCTGCGCTACAGATCTTCGCCGCTCCCCACGCAAACGGCCAGAGTGTTGGTCATGTGGACAGCTGGGGCACCTGAGAGCCAACTGCCCTCAACAACAGCATAAACTGGAAGACAGGCAGCGAGGGGCAGGTTATGAACAGCACAAACATGAGAGAAATTAATGTGTGACATGCCGGGAGCTTCTGGCTGTGGTGGTGGCAATTGCACACTTTCACCTTTATATTTATGACAACGTAAGGATTTATCTTGCTTCATTATGCTGGACTAAATTTCAAGAACCCCGAAGGTCAAATAGCCTAGGGACACAACACCTGCAGGAATGACTTCGAAATACAGCACAGGTCTGGACGCATTCAGAGCAACACAGACGCATTCCACGAGTCAACAATGGTACCACCTTTAAGCATAATGTTTGGAAGAAATCTGTGTCTCCCTAGTTCCCTACTGTTTGGTCGGTAAGTAGGACAGGAATATGCCAGTAAACAACATCAGAGGTTAGTCAACACCCACGAGTTTATCCAACGGCACCTTAAAATCAAC